>JANHJO010011010.1:0-17304 GCA_032468235.1 Pseudoxyrhopus heterurus
TATGCTGACATTGTAAACCGCTTAGAGAGGGTTGCAAGCCCTGATAGGCGGCATATAAATACAGTGCTATTGCTATATTTCTATATCTTATTACATAAGGGGTGAGTCTATGTTATTTATATAGCAATCACTTGTGAAAATTGCCAAAATTCCTTAATTCATACCTAGAACATATATGTTACACTAAGTCATAGTTTGTTTAACTTTGGTTTAATGAATAAAGCAAAATTATCTGAAATTATTTATTTACAGTCACAGCAGTTCTGCCTTAGCGTGATGCTCGAAATATTCCATATGCTTCCTAGAGGAGACTAGTTCTGGTTTCCTAGTTTAGCTCCTCTTACAAAGCTATTCAGACTAGAACATTCAAATTGCCTAGCTATTAAACTTCAGATTACTTTTTTTTCTAAGTTAAAAGGAAGCACCGCAGACCAAGAATCAAGAAACTTTTCCATGACTATTTCTTTATATCGTTAATTTTCTTAAGCTTCCAAAATAAAAGAGCTAAATATTCCCACTCACATACACCCACAGACCTAGATATAAATACACTGAGACTCTAAAGTATAAATATCAGCCTATAATGCATAGTGTCCTGAAACAACGTATCCAGCTCTTAAAACAAATTCCTAGTGTTTAATCAGCAAAATCAGTTAAACAACATATTTTGGGGAAAAAATATGGCAAAAGATCATTTTGGAGGAGAAGCAGTGATCTAAACAAAAAACAGTGGAGATTAAAGGAAGAAATATTTTGACATATAACTGTACATAATACTCAGAGGAAGTAGGAAGATGACTGCTTAATGTATAATTTAAATTGGTGGTTGTTATTGATAAAGACTGTTAAAAATGTCACACCTAAAAAAAATCCTAGCTATATGATTTCTCCTCCTCAGTAATATTTTTCCTCCCTTTGAATTTCCGCTGCAAATTCACACTGTTACTAAGGAATACAACATCTGCACTGCAGTATTGACAAACAGTTTATGGCAGCTGATGCCCATGAAATTATGTTACACTGAAATACCTAACAGAAAAGCTAAATAAATAAATAGATCCCCAAGAGTAATCTATGTAAGTCCAGTGTGATTTCTGAGGTTTCCAAGAAAATATTTTTTTCCCTTTCAGAATAAAGCTCTTCTGTATTTCTGTATGTGAATTACTTTGTAATATTAAGTTCTAATCTAGAACTGTTACAGGTTCTCTTAGGAGAGACAGTATCAACAATGCAATGGTTTAAAAGCTTTAGGGTTGTAAGCAAACACGTCTATTGGCAGATGCGTTTGCTTGGTGGAAAGATTATTTTTTTCCCCAGTGTATCCCTTAAAGGTCCTTCAGTTCTGCTCCTAAGGGTCAAGGGACTTCAAGGGATGTCTTGGGGATGGAAAAGGAAGTCTCATTGTATAAGTGGACACTTTTAAAGTTCTGAAGAATTAAACTCAATATCCATCCCTGATAAAAAAAAAAAATCAGCATTGGAAAGAAGGGACATCATGATTTTAATGTGTCTTGGATAATAAAACGTACCAAATTTGATTGGTCTTCCCTCCCTTTCTTTTCCGTGCATGTACAGAATTTTCTCTCAAAATCCCTAGGGGATAGTTTTCCTATAAAGTCAAGACTAATCTTGGGAAAAGTTTCAAGAGCTACATTCCAATTTTGATAAGACAAAAATAAATAAAATTTGATAGGATTAAAAGAACCAGTTTGGCGTAGTGATAACGGTATTGGCTTAGAAACTAAAAGACTATGAGTTCTTAGGCATGAAAGCCGGTTAGGTATCTTTGGGCCAATCACCTTTTTTAAGCCCAACTAACCTCACAGGGGTATAGTTGGAGGAGGACGGAATATTGGTATGTTAGTTATCTTCAACTATATATGAAAAAAGGCAAGATAAAAACAATTTAAATGATTTTTTTTACAAATTCCAATTTAAGCAAGGATGTTAAGTAGGTAAACCTTTCCCTTTGATAACTATTCAAAAGAAAGCAAGACATTAATTGATAAGCCTCTTGCCTATATATTTACTGAGAAGTGGGCAGCTGACTTCCAGGTAAGCTTACTACCAATACATTTTTAGTCTCCTTATTAAACAGCTAAGATTCCACATGAATAAGGTAGCAATCTGTTAAAACCAATTCCTTTTGGCCAATACAAACCTCTCACATGAGGGGCTTTTTTTTAGAACAATTCTTGGATAAACTGGTATTTGCAAAGTGCAGTTGCTTATGTGCTATTTGTATGTTAGTCCACTTAAATTCAATAAGGCTTGCTGTCAAGTAAGAGAATAGTAGGATTGCAGCTTTGTTAAAGAGAATTTTAAAAAAGCAGAAACAGAACCAAGCATCTATGACTTCATTTGCAATTTTGCAGTATCTTCCAAAAAAACAAAAACTCCTTCAAACTCCCCCTCCCATTTCTTCTGACCACTGGCTTATAATAGCATTAGGAAAAGTGTGTATATAATTAGTGTCTCATGCTAGATGCATCAGAACTTAATAAAAGATTAGCAAAAATTGGAGGAAGTAATATTACATACATCACCTTCTAAATCTAACTAACAGACAAATAAATACAATACACACACATCTCTTAGTACCAACCATTGCAATTAAAAATGAACTCCAGAGGTCCTGGATAAAAAGGGAACTGGCAATCATGAACTACAAATAGCAAGGTATTATTAAATTATCACTATTGTTTGCTCTTGCCTTTAATCATAGCATCTTCTGAGCAACTGAGAAATTGGCTTCTGGCAATAGCATAAATTCTTACTGATAAATTGGGTATCAAAGGAGCTTCCTAAGAAAAAAGAAAATATGAAGTTGTGACTCCAATTTCTCCTTTTTCCTCCTGGCACTGTGGAGTCTGTGTGGGGCCTCGGGAGCTGAACACATTAGTGTTCAGCACAACTCCTGCTTAAGAGCAAACACTGGTAAATGTTCTTATAGTATCTTAAGAGATATTTATCTATCTGAAAAATACATTTGGAACAAATAATTTTACTTCTGCCCAAAGGAACCTTGGTTTTCCTATCCTGAGCCCTTATTAAACAACAGTTGAATTATCACAGGTTGTTCGAAACCCATCGAAAATATGACTCATACAGTGTCTAACTACTTTCCCCTCTGCAGACAGATATAGAGAATAAATTAGGAAAAAAACAACTGCCGATACTAGATATCCTTTATATAATGAGAGCTGCAGTGGCTCAAGTGGTTAAGAACACAGTACTGCAGATCAGCAGTTTGGCTGATCGAATCCCACCAGCTCCAAGGTTGACTCAGCCTTCCATCCTTCCGAGGTTGGTAAAATGAGAACCCAGATTGTTGGGGGAAAGAGGCTGATTCTGTAAAGCACTTAGAGAGGGTTGCAAGCCCTGATAGGCTATAAATACAGTGCTATTGCTATCACTACCAGTTCTCCGCAACCTGTGGGAACTGGCTGAATATCACCTCTGCAGGTGATGACACAGGACGGCGTCTCCCTTGCGCAGTGCAGCAGGAGCCAGAGAAACAGGGGCTTTAGGCAAGGGGGGGAAATTGCAAAAGGAGACATCTACTCCTTCTTTCTGCTGTTAGTTAGTGAGGGTCCTGTGGCACAAAGAACCCCCTCCGACCATTCATCAAGAACAGACGTGCCCAAGCTCTGCTTCAAAGGACCCGTTTCCTCACCCCTTCAAGGCAGGTCCCTCCATGGTCTGTCTTGTATAATTTCAAATTATGCCAGGCTAGGAATCTCTTTCTATTAAGCTGTGCGGTACAACACTTTCTAAATCTAAGGGAGATGGTTGATTCAAAACTGTAAAAAATAAATAACTGCTCACCAATTGCCTGCTTAATAACACATCCCAAAAGGGTGCTCAGGGTCTGGTCTGCAGTGGCCCCCTCCTCTTTTCCCAGGCCTGGCAGCCTCCCTAAGACTCCCTAAGATAAGGCCAAAGCCCTAGAGGTCCTTCCTCGACTACATCTTGCCTGCAACCTCCATGCCACCTTCTTCCTCAGCTGGGCATTCCTCTTACATATAGACAAGTGTCACTTTGAACTTTTATCCCACCAGGTTTCAATCAAGCCTATTACAGTAATGGTCAAAATTGTGGAAACCTTTTGGGAAAAGTGTCTCTTTACATATTTTATGCCATCACTACCAAACAGGGAGATTGTCTCTTGGTCTCATCACTCCAAATAACACTGTCCCATTGTTCCTCTGTCCAGGTAACATGGGTTTTAGCCGAGTTTAGTCTTTTCAACCTTTGAGAGATAAAAGTGGCTTTTTTCGTGGAATTCTAGATTTTAGGCCAAATTCCTGCAGTCTGTGCTGAACAGTCCTTGCACTCAACTTCACATTGCATTGTGCTATTTCATCTTGTATACACCCAGATGATTTTCTTCTGTCACGTAGGCACCGTCTCTTAATTCTTCTATCATCACTTGCTGTTGTGCACCTTTTCCTACCTTACCAGTGTGGTTTTGTAATGACTGAGTCTCCTTATACCTCTTCAAAAACTTAAAAATGCCACCTTTGTTTAAGTTTCCATTAATTTTTCTTCTAATTTCTTTATAACTGTAGCCTTGTGCAACAATAACTGAATCCTACTGTGATCTGACTGGCTCATTGCCAAAAAAAGATGACACCTGACTGGCTCTCTAAACAGTCACGCTCATTGGCTACAATCAGATGAAGGAAAGCTACCTGATATCAACCTAAGCAAGTTGTGCTTCCTTTTTCTGGTTATTTGGCTATAACTTTTCATCGAATACAGATAATTGAACAAACTTTGTTGCATTACATTCTTGATTAAATTATCTGTATACTGTAACATATTGTAATTTTGCTATAATAATAGGCAAACTACAGTATATTGATAAATAAAACTTCTTCCAGGCCAAAAACTGTGGAGTCAAAAACATGGTCAGATTATGATTGTGGAAACGATCATAAACTGCTCATATATAAGTTCCAATTTAAGCTAAAGAAGAAGAAAGCCAGTTTCCATGATACAATCTTAAACCCCCCACCATTTTCAAAGAAAACATCAGGAACCTCTTTGAGGTCCTGAAACTCACTGATAGAGAATCAATAATTATGGAACAAACTTAAAAAAGTTATTAAGGATGAATGCGAAAAGAAACTGCCAAAAATGAAGAAACAGAAGAAAGGAAATTGAATGTCAGAACAAACCATGAAAATTCACAACAAGAGAAGAGAAGCCAAAGCCAAGAAAGACAAAAATCTCAGAAGGGAACTTAACAAGGAGCTTCAGAGAGTTGTTAAAAGTGACAAGGAGCAGTATTAGCACCCTACATGGAAAAAGAGATGCCAGATGTTCAAACTGGTTTAGAAAGGCTAAAGAACATGGTAGATAATTGAAAAAGCCGAATAATACCCAAAAGAAGTCAATATGTGCTTTACTGATTATGTCGATCACATCAACGTGTGGAAAGTGCTCAGAAAAATGGGAATCCCAGAACAATTCGATGGCCTGATAAGAAATTTATATACAGGTCAGGAAGACACAGTACTGACAGAAAGAATATGGCAAAACAGAAAGGCTCATGCACATGGATATGAAGACTATTAAAAATTGTTTCCATAAGATCTTACAGAATCAACAAAATAAATGAATTACAAATACTTGCATGAAGTCTTTAAAATCCAGGACAAAAACTTGGTAACAATATGTTTTTCTTAAATGATAACTTTTATTATAGAACTGTACTTCAATTCTGTTACTTTTTTTTAGATTGTTCAGTTATAAGGGAACCGGATAGATGAATCCATCAAGATCAGTGCTATTGTAATGAATATTTAACATTCCAATTAATTTTTATGATGATGAATAATACTTTGAAAATGATGAGCTGCTGAAAATAAAACATTTAGTCTGTGCCATATGGGAAGTAATATGTTTAATTAAAATTACATTAAGGAAAACATTGGAGAAAAAATTGCCTGAACTCACTATCTCTTTTGGATATTATATATTCAGATTTTTTTAAAAAAAATTCCACTCTCTCATCAACATATCTAAGTTCACCAAAAGAAAACATTTGTAGCTAAAAGTACTTCAAAAACATAGCTAGAAAAAAACTCAAGTTTTTTTAAAGAATCAAAATAATTATATATTCCCTGCCATGCAAATGTCTTCAAGTAGTATAGAGAATTAAAAATACACTAGAATCTAACTATGTACAATACAGGTAGAGCATACTTAATGACTGCCCTGTTTAGTGACTTTCTGAAAGTATGACAGCACTGAAAAAGTAACTATGATCAGTCCTTACAACTTTATATTTATCTATCACATTTAAAAACTTAACTTTGCTCCTACATTTTGCTTTAGCTGTAGTTTTCAGATCACAATTATAGCTATCCCAAAGAGAACACAATGAATCCATCAAGATACCAGGTTATCAACTTATTTGCCACAGCTATTTCTGTCCATGATGACATTCTTGGTACTGCAGCCACTTTGTCACTCATGACTCTAATGTTTTATAAATCCCATTCTTCCAACAAAGCTCTGTACAGATTTCTAGTAAATTTAAACTTAATTTTATTTTTATTTTTTTAAGTAAAATCTGACCTGCCTTTTCGGACGCATTTAAGAAAGTAATATGACATATAACTTAAGAGAGAGAGGTGTTAAAATATAATTGTACTCATAGCTGCTATGAAGAATATCAGAAGCCATTTCTTTGTATCTTTTTTCTTTCTTTTCTATTTTTCTTTAACTTTTTTCCTCTATTTTTCTTTTAATTTTTTTAGCACTCTTGAGTTTGTTTCTTTTTCTCTTTTCTTCTTTTGTATTACTTTTTAATCTTATTTTTCTAAAGTTTCAATAAAAATCATATAAAAAAGAATGTAAACTCAGAGTACCTCTCACTATTTTAAAATTGCAGAAACTGTTTTATATCACAGATATAAACACAGTTGCCTCACAAGGATCCTAAATATACACCTATGTATGAATGCATGTGTATAAAGTTATGCAAGGCTACCGAAACTGCCACAAGAGCAGGCTTTTTGTCAGTAAAACCTCATGTTGCTGTTTGTATGCAACGTTACAGCTCGGTCTTCCTTGCAGCCCACTATTCTCTTAGCATCTGATATGGTTCGTGAAGCAGAATCATAATATCTAAAACAGCATTAGAACAAGACAGCTTGATGTACCTTGGAATTAGAAGTTGATTCCAAGAAGCAGAGCCTGTTGCCAAATCCTTCTGCAGCAAGACACAATTTCTGTTGTTCCTTGTGAACAGTAGCAGTACACTGCAGAACCACTTCATCATCCTATTAAAAACAAAAAAAGAGAAAGAATGACAACAAGATTACGTCTTTTAGATTGCAGAACTTTGGGATGTATTTCTAAATATAGCTGAAGCCAAAATTAATTCTAGGACAGTTATTTATTTATTTCACTGACATAAGCCATCACTGAATGAGAAGAAATAAGCACCGCAGGACAATCACATACCATGTCCACAATAAAATTTAAAAAAAGACTTTTCCAACTGGAAATATTTTGATTTGATATTTTAATACAGTACAAATAAAGATAAGTATTTAAAAACTTATCTTTCTAAGAGATTTCAAGATAACATGTAATGAAAGGTTTTCCACTTGGCATTTTTGATATATTTGTATGGCAACCTCATTTCAAGAATTTAAGATAACATTTTAATCTCAAATATAATCATAATATTAGATGCAGCAATTAAGGTTATTGCTAAGCTAAATATGGCTATTCAAGGATGACCCATGATTTTGATTAGTCAATAATGACTCAAAGGAACCAAAACCACAAACACATTCTTAATTAATTAATTAATTAATTAATATACCGCCCATCTCACTGTTTAGCACTAAAGCAGTGCCTGCCACTAAAGGAGTATCAAGCATCTGAAATGTGATCACATGATCATGGAAGTGGTACAGCAGTTGTAACTTGAAGGAAAGATTGTAAATAACTTTTTTCAAGTCTGTTGTAACTTTAAATGGTTGTTAGGTGTTGTAACTTGAGAAATACCTGTACACACTCCATTCCCACTATATTCAATTTCTTTTGACATATCCAACTCTCATTTCCATACAATACAGGTAGCCCTCAACTTACGACCACAGTTGAACCCAAAACTTGTGTTGCTATGTGAGACATTTGTTAAGTGAGTTTTGCACCATTTTATGACCTTTCTTGTCACAGTTGTTAAATGAATCATTTGCAATTGTTAAGTTAGGAACACAGTTGTTAAGTGAATTTGGTTTACCCATTGACTTTGCTTGTCAGGAAGTTGCATAGGATTATCATGTAACCACGGGACACTGCAAGTGTCATAACTATGAGTCAAATGCCAAGCATCTGAATTTAGATCAGACCATGCGACCATGGGGATGCTATAATGATCAGAAGTGTGAAAAATGATCATAAGTCACTTTTTCCAGTGATGTTGTAACTCTGAACAGTCATTAAGTGAACTGTTGTAAGTCAAGGACTACCTGTAGTCGCACAACTGTACTCTCGCGTAGCCACTTTGACTCTTTTTGACATTCTTTGTTCACAAAGACAATATACTACTCACTTTCTACCAGCATTTGAATGTCTTAAAATTTCTCTATCTAAATTCCCAACTTTAGTAAATATTCAACGGGGGTGATTAAATTCATCTGTTTGCTCTAATTCTTCACTATTTATTTCAGCCATGGTGGCGCAGTGGTTAGAATGCAGTACTGCATGCTACTTCTGCTGGCTGTAGTTTGGCAGTACAATTCTCACCGGCGCAAGATTGACTCAACCTTCCATCCTTCCGAAGTGGGTAAAATAAGGACCCAGATTGTTGGAGGCTATATGCTGACTCTGTAAACTGCTTAGAGAGGGCTGTGAAGCACTGTGGAGCAGTATATACCATAAGTCTAAGTGCTATTGCTATGCATTTCTTGCAACAGTTCAGTCTATTTTCCCTGTGAAATGTAATTATCTTGTTCTTTGATAAAGTTTCAGGCGATGATTCCTGGTTGCATCATGCAATCTATTCAATGCAAATCATCTCAGCCAACAAAACAGCATAATCTGCATCCGACATGTCTAACCTCAGAGTAAGCATTTTGATTTATTTATCTATAAAAACTATAAAAGGAACATAAAGAACTTCTTGTCTTCTTCCTGCCTAAATACCAAACAAGTCACTAAGCATCCATATATTGCTACTTGCACTTAGATTCCAGATTATATTATTTTTATTTTATTCAGCAGCCAACCTGCAATTTCATATTCACGTAAAACGGTCCATAACTGAACAGCATACACTTTTTTCTAAATCAGTAAAGGAGTAATAAACTTTCTTGCACTCTCTTACTGATCTACTTGTCCACATCTTTCCAACATAAAACTACAGTATGCTTCAGAAATTTTGCTTAGTGTCATTTCTTGGACTCTTTCCAACACTTCTACCAAGCACCTTCTCAAAGAGTAAAATCCTCTGTAACATTTACATTTATTCTTGGTTACCTTTCCTTGATCAAAAGCACATGGACATCATCATCTTCACAAATGGAATACCAACTAGCATTTAACTGAAAAATTTCTAAGATTTGTATCTTTTAATTACAGGCAAAAACATCTCTACCTTAATATTTAATAACAATTTGCTTTTTAAGAATATTATCATTGTTGTGATAATACCAAAGTTATTCAGCTGTCCTAAGCTTTAGGTAAGAATAATCTGGAATGCAAATTGAGATGCAGCTGCAACCATGTGATGGAAGGCATATGTCCTTTTTAAAATGTGAGCAAAAAGAATCAAGGCTTCAATCTTATTATGCCATCATTTTGACTTTTCTACCCTTTCTCTGCAGACATCCTTAGGTGCCTGCAACAAATATTATGAATTCAACTACAGTAGTGAATATTTTAGTTGTTTTCAGCTTTGCTAGCTAACTCAAGGAATTGGAAATGCTGTGGCTGGATGTGTTTGATTGTCAATCTTTCCCATCATTAAGAATCTGCCCTGTAAAAGCAAGTCTTATAGGACAAAAATCTCTCATTAAAAGGCCTCATGTTGTTTTAATTTATTTGAAATCTATACAGCACAGCTAAAGAAACCATTTGAAGAATCCACCAATTAGAATTCCTTACGAAGATACACATCAAAATAAAGGAATAGTAAAGATAAAGGAATAGCAAACTATATGCATTTTTCTCAGAGCCAGGAGAGACTTGGGAATTCACAAATCTACCTTCATATCAAAACACATCTGGAAAGAGTAAGGAGTAGGATTCAAGTGAAAATTCATTTTGGGCAAAATTAATTTTAGATTCAGTGTTTCTAGAATGAAATATAACAGTACATCTTTTAATACTCTGCAAATCAAACGCAATGAAATAGCATATTTTATAACCATGAAAAAATAGAAAATGCATGCATTTTTAAATGTTAAAACAGTTCAATGTATAAAAAATATCTACCAGGATATGAAAGGAGGCAGCAAATAAATTTTGTACTTTCCTTGGCAACTGATACGTTAACAGCATACTAACATAATCAAATGAAAAATTCTATTACAAATCATAATGTTCTCTGGTAACTCATAAATTATGCATTTTACTTCAATACCAGACTTAAAACATTTTCTCATGGTATTTTTTGCTATGCCATTTTACAAAAAGAACAAGCTGAATAATGGCTGCTGTTCTCTGCCAAATCACAATTCTATCTTTTGCTCTGGAAAATATGTTCATTAATGAAGTGATTCCTACACTACTAGTTGCATCTCATTGTGTCCTTTCACATACAAAAAAAAATTATCTGCCAAATGAAACCAATTCCCATTAGGTTTTCTGCCCTTCACACCTCTTTCTGGACCAATATGTGTGATGCAAGAGACATGAAGGAAAGTCTAATTAAAATCCACCTGCATAAGAATAACCTGTTTCCTTTATCATCACTTGGTGTAGGAGCACAATACAGATGAATTAAGAATGTTCAGCAACCCCAATAGCCTTATTCTTTTTGTTTTGACCTATTTACATATATTCTCTACAGAAACCCCTAAATCACAGGTAATTCAATTTTTATAAAGCACTGTTACTTTTGTGGTAGAATATTTTACAATTTGGAACTAAGATACAATGAATTTCTGTTCTTACAAGATGGGGGATAATGATCCTGGTTCTTTGTGGAATACCCCAACTTAGGGATTTTAGAAAGACTTGTTAAGATTCCCTATGCTTAAGACATATATATTATTCATATCCTCAATTTGAGTAACAGTATAGATTATTTAAGTCTATGGTAATCTACTGGTATTGATTAGTATCAATACGCCTGTGTATGTTCCAAGTCCCATCTCACTTTTAGGTGGGAGTGTGTTAATTGAACATATCTACCATGCAGCCATTGTAATAATTAGCAATCCTATCCATGATAACCATAGCACTTAAGATATGGTCTCAAAATTCTAGAATTTTGGGAGGAAGGAACTGATGAGCCATTCTGCTCTTGGGGAGTTGCTTATATAAAACACATTAAAACATTGGGATACACAAATGCTTGGTGATGCACAAGGTTTTACAAGAAAACCCAATTTTTTGTGTTGTTTTCTGTTGGAGGTATAAATCCATTGCCATTGATCTGTAAGCACCTCATGACTTATTGACTACAGATAGAAAGTAAAGGACTTACTCTAAATTCCCTCCTTGTCACTTTGCCTGCTCTTTGTTAAGAGATTACTAATCTGAGGTCAAATTCCTTGTGTGTCCAATCACAGTTGGCTAATAAAAGAATATTCTGCTCTGTTCTTTCTTCTCAGGCATAACATGTGGAGGATGTACATTCTTAGGCAGTGTATCTTGCAGCATCTGAAATATAGCGTGCTTCCCCCTTTCTCGGTTTACTCTTTTTATATTGTATATCTAAGGCATGTACATGTTACTTTACAAGTGCCTTCTAGCATTTATCCCCCTTTCTATCTATGTGTTCTTAATCATATGCTGAGTCATCTGTCTTCCCAAAAAATAAATCTAAATACAGACCCAGACACTTTTCTTCAGGCAGGCATTTCATTCTGCCACATGCTTTTTGATAGTAGGATGCAGTTAGCTAGGTGCTAGACATTACTGTATTTGTAGTCTGCTGAAGCAAGGGGAAAAAAACTTATCCAAATTTTCCCTCTTTTTCTTTAATGTACAGTACTGAAACATCTGCTATAAGGCATACAGCTTGCAAAACTATCTAAGCTTTGACTTTTCACTGATTTCAAGTTTCAGCTACCAGATTCGGAACAGTAGGGGAAGAACCAGAGCTTCCTATGGTAAAACTGAAGCACAGATAGTCCTTGCCTGATTATGGTAATTGGGTCTGGCAACTCCATTGCTAAGCTATGCAATTGTAAAGCATGAAGTCATGTGACTGTGCCAATTTACAATGGCAATTGCAGTAGCCCTAGTTGCCATCATTAGATGAATCCATGCAGTTGCAACAATCCAGTGACTGTATCCTATGACCATTTGCAACCTCCTGTCAGCTTTCCCATAAACTTTGCTTGTCAGAAACTAGCAATGAAGGTTGCAAATGGTGATCATGTGACCTTGGGACACTGAAATAGCAATAGTGAGTCAGTTGCCAAGCACCTTAATTGTGGTCTCATGACTGTAGGAAAGCTTGAACAACCACAGTAGGGACACGTCATAAGTACCTCTCATTTAGAACTACTGTAACTTTGAATGGTCGCTGAATGAGTGGATGTTCAGTGACTATTACCTGTGTTATTGTTGTGGCCTGCCAGCTGCCAGTAGAGCTGGCAGCAGACTCAGATGATGAGGAGGTTGGGGAGGAACTTGGGCCAGTGCTGGAGTCTGGGGAAGGCTCTGATGGATGCTCTGCATTAGACGCAGAGATAGAGCCAGGGCCATCCGACACTTCCCAGTCACTGGAGAGACAGATGCCTTTGAAGGCTGATATGAGTGAGGAGGAAGAACAGCTGGGGCCTGTTCCAGATGCACATATGCGCAGAGCAGTTAGAAGAAATGAGCAACGGAGGACAAGGAGTCGACTCGGGAAGCAAATCACACGTGGACATTGAATGGCGCCTCCCTGGCTGGGAAATAAATAGAAGGAAAGGGAAGTAGTTGTTGTAGGAGACAACAGTTCGTACTTCTGAAGATTTTGCTCATGATGTTTCATGCCACAAAGACTGCTTGCCAGAACTTAATTTGCAGCCTTTCAGCCAGGAGATCACGGCCTTGTAATTATTGCAAGGAACTGATAAGGTCTGTACTGCAGTTAATTTCTTGAAGGACTGTTGCCTGGGCTTTTTGGTGGGTGAATGCAATTAATTCACAAAAGGTAAATGAAGAGGGGTTTTTCGTGACAAGGAGTCTGTTTCTTGTTTCTACTAAGGCTGGGTCAGAACAGTTATGTCTCTCTTTTCAACTGTGGCAATGGTGTATTCTTAGACAATTGTCAAGAAACAAAAGTAGAAGAGTAAGGTATTAAGGGGAGCTTGGTATTGAGCAAACCTGGTGAATAATCAAATATTCCATGAACAAAATACTAGGTTTCTCCCAACTGATCTCACAAATCAGAAGCCTCATAGGCAAGGATGAAACTCTTTACTGCAAGGATTAGGATAACTGTTAAACCAAGCAATCATCAATTATGAAATACAAATGCAATTATAATAGAAGCAAGATTCAATTTTGGTGCCTCTTCTGCCAAATGTACCACGATCAACTTTGAATTACGGAGCTGGATAGAAGAGATGATTTGTATCTGTGCATTGTTATGATAACAAATAATATGATCTACAGCATTTGTCTCTGACCTTGCCAACTCTACAGTTCATAATAAGTTTTGGAAATGCTGCGCTGTTCTAATTGAATGGTTATTAGGTCTAATTCAATCTTAAATCAAATAAAAACAGATAAACCAAACAATGGTACAGCAGAGGCTTTGGAATTGTCCTCAACAGGGTTACAGTCTTCTTCTATTAAAACATAGTATTTCTATTTTAATTTAGACTTAAGAATATAAATTCACATTTTCTAATGAATGCAAATCCTCCTGTCTGTGACATTGGGATTTCCATTTGGGGGCAATTTAGACCCTGCTAAAAAGGCACTCAAAAGTACTATATATCATTAGGGTTTTTTAAATCCTAAAGAACTTGAAATGTACAAATAAAAATATAATAATGGATTGTCCTAGAAATCAAAGAACTCTTAATCATTTGAAGGTGTATGATCCACTGACAGAGGCAGAAAGGGGGAGGATGACTATGGAGATTATCAGTCATCCAGGTTATGGATGTCTCAAAGGTACTTTTTCAAGAGGCAACTGGACTTCCTTGTGTTCCTTTGAAGATGTTTCATTTCTCATCCAAGAAGCTTCTTCAGCTCTGACTGGATAGTGGGGAATGGAAGGATTTATATTCCTTGCAGTCAGCTGGTCATTTGCATTCTTTTAGAGAGCCATTGAGGCCACTTGGAAGCTTAACTGTGTCCTCAGGGTCACCTGAGTACTGCAAATGGGTATAGAGCCTTCCTGGCTGCAGGATGTTTTCTACCCTGTGACCCTTCACTGTAGAAGACAGCCACAGGCTCTTGGGGATGAATATGTATTGTCCACATCTCAAACTGAAGTGCAAATGGCTCTTGCAGTCTGCAATTTTTCTGGAAATCTGTTCATACTTCCACACCACTTGAAGGGTGTTCACCCCAAAGTGCATAGCTAAATGTCTATGGAGAGTCTCAGTCATCCAGGGCATGGTCATCCTAAAGGTGCTTTTTCAGGAGGCAACTGGACTTTGTTTTTCTCTGAAAATGTTTCACTTCTCATCCAAGGATGTTTTCTGCACTATGTCCCTTCACTGTTGAAGACAGGCACAGACTATTGGGGATGAGTCTGCAGCCTGCAGCCAAGAAGGCACCACAGCCACACACATTTGCACTACTCAGGTAACCCTGAGGAAACAGAGAAACCTCCAAGTGGCCTTAAAGTCTTGCTAAAACAATGCAAATGACCAACTGCCTGCAAGAAGTATAAATCCATTCATTCCATCCAGTCAGAGCTAAAGAAGCTTCTTGGATGAGAAGCATCTTCAAAGAAAAACAAGAGTCCAGTTGCCTCCTGAAAAAGCACCTTTGGGACAAAGGGGAAGAATATTTCTCTTTGCAGTCTCAGTTTCCAGTCAGTCCCCTAAAGAAGTACTCCAAATTATTGGAAGACTCTCCATAACATAAAGAAAGCTATAAAAATGGCAAGACTTTCCCCACTCCTCATGTTCATCCAATATTCTGGATCCAACTCAATCTATACAAAAGTTTTGACGGGATGTTCATTACTACATTATATTCCTAGGATAGATCCACCATAGACAGAATACTAACAGTACCATACACTGAACAGAGACATTTTACCTCTCTTCCTCTTGAATAAAATGAAGTTGGGATTGCAAAAATTATTGCAATGGTCACTGTTGATCACAAAGCTAACTGCATACAAATATCAACAGCCTATCTTTCTTAGTTCCTATTTAGATTTTACCTCTAAAGCAATTCTTGTATTAACTAACTTACTGCTCTTATACAGAATCTGCAAATCCTATCTCTTCAACTGAGTGATCAGTGACATGTCATGCAACCTTTGTTTACTTTGGCAAAAATACACTTGATGACATTTGTTGAAACAATACAGAATGGCTTTCCTGGACTGGTGTTCCAAATTCTGCACTTTATCAGCTTTCTTTGTTAAAGTATTTTGGTAATTGTAAAAGGAGTTTCTGAAGATTGTACAATTCAGTTGCTCCAAATATGCTGCATTTATTTCAATGAAATCCTCCTCTTGGAATTACGGTTAGATTGTCTTTGTTCTACATTATTTCAGTTAAGGTGTATATACCGTATATATCAATGCTTACATTGTTAAAACCCCAGTAAAGGAGAATATTTGTAGTTCAGGGTTGAAATGAGGGGTCCTGTTAAAGCAATTATTGTGAAATGTGTAGATGGCAAATCCTATATAGTCTTATCTCCTCCTGCATTCCTTTAAAGTAGGAGGGAGCCTATGCTCCTTTCCTCCATTCCTTTAAATTGAGTGTGGGGTGGGGTAGAAAGAATTGCTTCAGGCAAATAACTTGTGCTAAAGGACCCAGATAACAATTGTATCTTGAGAAGTCATAAAGGACATGAGACTCCTGTCTTAATTGTCTTCTTTGCTAGTGGCTTTGTAGAACAGAGAGAGAAAACCATCCATTAGATATATATTAACTGAGATTAAGAATGTTTCCAAATAAGACTTACTGGGCAGTTCACTGAATGTTAAAGAATGACCAGATGAGTTTATCATCCACTGGTAACCTTTCCCATGTCCACTATTACTTCTAGTGATTTCTACCATAGAAATCCACTAAAGAAGATAAAACAACATCGTCACACAATATCTTTTCATAAAAGAACTAAAAATCACCAGTTTGAAAGTTCTGCAAGGTATGCTTGTCTTGCCAGTTGTCAACTGTATGTGACCTCTATAACTACTCCCATCCCCTTTCTTTTTTGCTGGGAAGCAAAAAGTACAAAGCTGTTGCCATCCTAATGTCCTACTGGAAAAAGAATGTTGGGCTAGGTAAGTATGGTCCAGCACAGTCCTGTGCCTCCAATCATCATTAGCAACAATAATCTCCATGAATTTGGATTAATTTTAAAGCATACACAATACACACATAATTTTCCTATGCATCACCTTGCTTTTCATCAAATACGAACCCACTTTGGCCTTTCCTTTCCCTTTTATTTTTACAGAAAACTTGACGATTTCCTTTTTAAAAACTATAAGGAATGCCAGACTTTAATAAAAAAAAATTGATGCCTATGTAAAATTAATCCTATTTAAAATATAGTATTTTGCATAAAAAAATAATAGCTTAAAAGAAATAGTTTAGCATATTATCTATCCATCATCTATCTATCTATCTAAGGGTTGGCATATGCTTGATAAGTTCTCCAAGCATTGTAATATTCATCTATATTCAAGGTAAAAGCAACTCCCCAAGTTCAAACAACTATTAAAAATTATTGCAAAAGGAGGGGCAGTTCATTTTCAGAATTTACTGCTAATTATGTAGGTAAGTGGAATATATCTGATAAATCAAAGACAGATGAGTTGCAGAGCTAAAACTTTCTGGAAGTTAGGATCTAAAGCTGCAGAAATATTTTAAACTATGATTCCATTCTTTTATCTCTATATTTTATGTTTCATTGATATTACTGTAAGGTGACCAGATTTTAATATTGGTAAAGCGGGACACCATT
>JANHJO010011016.1:12427-23119 GCA_032468235.1 Pseudoxyrhopus heterurus
ATTTAAGGAGTGGAGCTGGGCTTCGATCATTTGTGGCAACATAAGGAATCTAAGCTGATGACACATTTAACTCCTCCTCCAGCTCCCCTTGCTCTTGTCCTACATCTTTCCAGTCAAGGAATAAAAGACTGAACCTAAATGTTTCCTATTATCAAGACAATCTTTAGTTCAATGAATGGTCGGAAGGAGTGGGGAATGCTTCTGAAATCCTTACCTGGCAGTCCCATCTCGCCATTGGCACCTTTTAATCCTGGGGGCCCAATTGGTCCAGGGGGCCCTGAAATTCCAGTATCTCCTTTGGGACCTATTAAAACAGAATTATTGTTACTACTTTGATGCTGGTTGGATTTCCATGCCGTAAACATGTAAGCAATAAGCAAATCTTTATAAGCTGTAATGGCCAAGTTCATCCATTGTCCTTCGTCAAAACTGGAAAAAGCCAGCTAATGATTTAGTACAACATGCAGATCTGACTATAGCCATTAGTAAACCAGGATTTAGTGTTTTGTGCAGAGCTGGTCACCATTGCTTGGCTTGATGAGAAGCTGAGCTACTGTTACAATATTGAAACAGCATGCCCATTCAGAAAAGCAAAGGGTTGATTGTGTCTCACCTGGCAATCCAGGTGCACCTGGCTGTCCAACTGATCCAGCAAGCCCTGGGTCACCTGGGAGACCTGGATAACCCTTCTGACCGGTCAAACCAGGATTACCTTCAAAGAAACAAAAGGTTGGATGAGTAGTCTTCATACTTAGGTATGACTTAGCCAAACAAATACATGCAGCAAAGAGTAGGTGCCACTGAGTTTCAAAACCTTCCTATTGATACTGGTAATTATAGTATTTAACATCCAGTTGGCAACATTCCACCCAAACATTCCCCAATAAGGGTTTAATCATGTTGTTGCATTATTGTGAGAAATAGCTCACAATATCTCCAAACTGAATGCAATATCCACTGGAGAGCACAGGAAAGCCATAACCATAAGGGAGATAATAGTGACATACCGTATATACTGGAGTATAAGCCAAGTTTTCCTGGGTAAAATTAGGACCTCGGCTTATACTTGGGTCGGCTTATACTCGAGTATATACGGTAGTTCCTTTTAATGATAAATTTTAACTGATTTGCTCCCGATTTGCTTTTCTATTTAATTACACATTTGTATTTTATTTTTCTATTTTGTTTCTAGCTAACTTGAACACAACCTGTGGTGAAAAGGATGTAAAGCCAACAAATACAGAGTTCTTCAGGACTTCTCTGAAATAAACCAGGTTTTGTTCATTTAGGAATATCAGACAGATTAATATTCTGTAATATCAGTACAGATTATTATTCAATTATTTGCTTCTCATCTTCCAAATTCTTGGAAATGAATGAATGATGAACATTGTCTAGCCATCTCTATCGCTTTTTCAAAGAACAAATATTCTTAATGCTTTTAAGAGGAAGATTTACCTTGAGAAACACACCAGGAAGGGAAGGGAAACCTATGTAGTGGAAGTTAAGAAAACACCCAGCTTATTAACACCCAACCTGTTGACCTTTATCATATGGAAGGAACACAAAGCGAATCTTTTCTTACCTTTGTCTCCAGGTTCCCCCTTTTCTCCTTTGGAGCCCAGTTGGTCAATATCAACTTTTCCGGGAGCTCCCGGCAAGCCAGGTTCTCCTTTGCTGCCTTTTTGTCCAGCAAGTCCTGGTTGACCTGGTTGTCCTGGGAAACCATCATTGCCTAAGCAATATCCAAAGCACAGAATGTTAATTTGGAGTCCACTGACAATAGTCTGTAAGCTCCAATAAAGTAAGTGGAAACCCACTATATCCTTCACATTATCAATTTACCACATTAGAATGACCTTAAATCGTCAACAACTATGACAGATAAAGCATTCTTCATCATGGTGACATTCCTCTAAACTATCCCATCCTTGTCCATTTCATTTCCAAGCCAACTACAAAGCTTTGGTTAGAGTGATTATTAACTGGATCACTTTCTCCATCATGGCTGGATGGAGGTCAGCTCTGGTTCAAGGTCAACATTTTGATACAAAAGACCTTTCCACCATAGCTTATTATTGCTGATTACACATTTAGGTTTACATAATGTCAGCAATTAAAGGTCTAGGGAAACGTTTAGGGTGCACATGGATTTGGAATTTTGAGAGCATCTTGTAGACTCTCTCACAAACTGGTTTACCTTGGATCATGATCAGCCAGAAGGCAAACTGTTGAGCTGTACCAAGATGCTTTGAGGTTTTCTGCCATTCCAACGTGTTTTTGTTTTGTTGAGTTTGGAAGTGGCTACAAAGCACTAAATTGCATGCTACCACCATGTTTATTTTCAAAAAATATATACAGGGCCTGTTCATGCAGTGTTCTTGGATAAAATGTCGATGTGATGGAAGGGGAGCTTGGCTTTGTAGCACGCTAGCCTTCCATTGTTTTTTTTTTAATGAAAAGGATATAGAAATATGCATGGATGCCAAGAGAAGCACCTATTGGCAACACCTTGTCTTGAAAAACCTGCAGGATGTCTCTGAAATCAGAATTTCTCTATCTAGAGGCAATATAACAAAAGTAGACTTGCGCTTTAACAGAGTTTACAGGATTAATTCTAAATTCTAGGGATGGAAAACAAGAGACCTCTTACCTTTGGACCCAGGGAAGCCATTTCTACCAGGAGATCCAGGTGTTCCCAGAGGACCAGGTGCCCCCATCACTCCCATCTCGCCTTTGCTTCCTGGAACCACAGCAGAAGCAGTTTTATTTGGAGCTATAACATCACCAACTTTCTATTTTTTTTTTACTTCCATCACTTTTCATCCTGAAATTTCAACCTGAATTTTTTTGGCAATAGCAAGGCCAAAGTTGGCTAATCTCTAATTCAATATCTCTACTTTGAAAGCTTTCAGATATGTGGACTTCAACTCTCAGAATTCTGGAAGTCGAAGTCCACACCTTTAAAAGCTGCCAATATTGGGAACCGGATGCTCTCTTGGTGTGCTCAAATAATTCCCATTTTTCCGTTTAGTGATCCTATTTAATTTAGGACAGCCATCTGAGGAGCATTGTGAGCACATGGGAGGACCATGCTGCTGGCTCTTCAGCCGAGATTGGAAAGGATTTAACTCTTCACAACATGATGGTGCCTCTCTTGCTTCAGTGAGAGCAGCGTAACTGAATGTAATTGGAAAGCTTTTAATTCTTTCAGGGCTTCCAGACTGTAAGAAACCTTGAAATGTTCTCAGCTCATCACCTTTGAAGTGAGTCAATGTTTTGATTGGTGATGAACATCTCCCTACTGTTTTTCATTCATCAAGACACCTCTTTATGAACTTCATTTCTATGCAATTATCAGACAGTACTGTAAAATGAAAGCACCTCCTATCTACAGGACCACAACAGCATAAAATATATTTACCTGGTATGCCTGGAGTTCCATCTCGTCCTGGAGAACCAGGGGAACCTGGTCCACCTGGAAGACCAGGTGGTCCAGGAAAACCTGGGTTGCCCCTGTCACCTGGAGGACCAGGAACATGAAATCCTGCTTGCCCAGGATCTCCTTTCTCGCCAGGGATGCCTTGAAATCCTAGGAGAAGTTGTCAGAATACCTTTAATTATAGTTTTTCCTAAATCAGTTGTTTGTTTATCCTTCCCTCACCTTCATGCTTTGCAGGTATTTAGGTTTTAACTGCTAGAATTCCACAGCAAGCATGGTGTCAGATCCCTCCCCCCCCCACCAAGAAAGACACATGGCGATTCTTCTGAGTAGATTTCTTTATTGTTCCACACCTATAGATAGAACCTTGCCAGACTGACGTAGATTACCACCTACATCAAGCATATACTTTGGAATATGTTAGGGGGTGATTGTCTTTACCCTCTTTCTCTCACACATAAATCTCTGGGCTGAGCTGCCTCGTATTCCTCTGAAATGCGCCCTTCCCTCCTGGGAATCCAGGCTAGATTCCTCACACATGGTTATTGCTGAAAATTCTGGAAACTAAGATCCAAATCTGAGAAGTACACCAGGCTGGAGTCCTTTGCCTACGTAAGAAACAGGAATCTGGACAGTGGCTGCATGTTGTGCCATAAATAATTCTGGTTTTAAGATTGGCTCCCCCAGCCTCAATTCAACAAAACCGACAGCTCAGCAGATTTTAGTGAAAACCCATTTTTTGACCAAACTCTTGTAATTTAGTTTTGAAGATGTGGAATACAGAGAAATCAATGTAAATCTACCCTAGAGAACAGACTTTATAACTGATCAAGAAATTAATTCTTGTTAATATGTAGAAATTGGGGAATTGATTCTCTGAGGCTTTTTAACTGCATTATTAAGTGACTGGAAATGTATGTAAAAATATCTGGAAATTCACTTTTCTCTCCATTGACTCTGTATTCCAGGTGGGCTGTTGATCTGAACCAAGATTGTGTTTTACATAAACCAGACAATACTAATTCTGCAAACCAGACAATATTATTGTTTTGATTTAATCTGCAATTTTTGCTAGTACTGTACTAAGAAAAATATTATAAATGCCTTATATGAATAATCTATTTTAAAACAAGGTACTGTGAAGAAAACTGCACTTACTCACCAGCTTCTTGGGAATGTGTCACTTACTCCTTACAAATTCAACTAAACTCTATATGTTTTGAGAAAAGGCAGCGAGAATTGTCTTTTGCTTTTAGGGGGACAAGCACCGCTGAAAAACTGACACTGCCTTCCTAATTAGATCCTCACTCAGAATCTTGGTTTCAGAACTGAACGTTTCTTTTTTTAATTTAATTTTTTCAATTTTTCAGTACAGAAAATTAAAATATAAACTCCAAGGAAAAAAATGGAGATTTTACAAAACAAAACTAATTAAAGACAATAAAAATGTGGATAGAAAAAATACATACACAAAAACCAGAAATAGATATTATCTAACCACTGACAAATATATTGCTACAATAAAAGCTTTTCCCCCTTGCAAGTCAGATCTCAGATTTATAAACTTCTACATCTATTTGCAACCAATCTGACCTGTTTCACAGACAACCAAGTGTTTCTATTAAGGAGAAAAATCTTACTGAGAAATTGGTCATGTATGTCCAAGGATACACAAAGTTTCAGTCTAGAAATGTTTGACCTTCAAAGTCCCAGTTCTCAGCTCACGAGGAATTCTTCTCACTTTATCAAAAGCATTCTGACACACTAGCTACTAGATGTTTTTTATGTTGAAACTGTTTTGAATTGGAAGCTCTCAAAACAGGCCAGCTCAAGGCTGAAATATTTTGAGTTTGCACATGGCTTTGTACATTACTGTATGTTGGATCAGAATTCTTACTAGCTTGGCCAAGTACCAGGCATCAATGCTGCAAAAACTTAGACTGAGTAAATACACTTCTAAAGACAGCAGACTATCTGCTCTAAGTTGAAATCTTATAAAAAGACTAAAATGTCCAGTTGCTAACAATTCTTTCTCATTATACTTCCAACTTCAAAACAAACCAAACCAAACAACTTTGTGCATCTTATGAGCTCTCTCAAAGCTCATGAAGAGCTTAACTTCTGAAAAGGCTTATTTGTTTGTTGGATTTTACCATCCTTTTTACTATTATCTGACCGATGGTTCATACAAAGCAGTGTTTCTCAATCTTTTAAAATCCACACACCCCATTTGAAAAACAAAACTTTCACATTCCCCTTCAAACTAGCTGCCTCCAATAATTTCCTTCAAAAACAAATCAATACATTTAAGTAGCAGAGGAAAACAAGCAAGCAAAAAGGACCTTAGATGGAGAAACCACTGTACCTGATTGGCCTGAGAAGTTGAAAAGTCATCATGGAAAGAATTCATCAGGAAGTTGAAACATAGCAAAAATTTGGAAGAACGCCATTAGGGTTAGGATACAAAGGTTAATACACAGACGTTTGAACAAAACCCACACAAATCTTTCTCAATTTGTGCTGGACTACAGCTCCCATCAACCAAGCAACCATGACCTTGGGAGGTTCCGTAGAGGATGACTGGGAACTAAGTTCAATGCATATGCTAGAAAGGTTGATCCATTCAAAAGAGTGGGCCACCAAGTTGGGAGAGCCACCATTGAATGAATGGCTTATCGTGGATTCTAGTTTGTGTTATCTACTTCAAGAGGGAAATAGAACACTTACACCAAAGAAAGTGGAACAGACATCATGGTAATGTTTTCCAGCGGGCCATAATCACTGGATTAGAAAACAGAATTAAATATAGACATTCCTAAAATGGCCTCTTATTAATGACATTAAATAAAAAATTCCCTTATTTTTTTTTACTTCAGTAATAGGGTAATCACTATAATTATGATGGTCTATGACCTCATCATACCTAGCCACTGGTTACACTGGTTGGGACTTTGGAAGTTTCAATTCAATTATTTCTGGAAGCCCCAGAACGAGGGAGGTGGAGCAGTAGTGTACTGTATAGCTCAGTAATATTTTTTTGTGGTTTATTTTTAACATTTGGGAGGATCCTCTCCTCTCCCTTTAAAAACAAAACGTCTCCAAAAACACACCCATAATTACATGGCACTAATACCCGTCGAGGAAAACATTAACCAAGAAAGATGTTCCAAGGTTTAAGCTACCAAAAATTGCATCATCGCTATCTTATGTTAACAGCAGGAAAAGCTAAATTTTGGAAGAGAAGGATGAGATGACATCACAGCAACATTAACAGCGACAGGTGAAGTTCATGCGGGTTGATATGGTTAGTTAAGTTTTAGCCAGGCATTGATTTCCACAAGAGGAGAACAGACAGGTAAATAATATCCAACGATACAGATATTTGAGATACACCGAAACAGTGGTCCCGTGGGGGAAAAAATAAATACGTGTAGAATAAAAACTCATCCACAATGACATGGTGGGCCAGGTCCGGTGCTTGACAAACAGGTGAGTGGTGGTTCAGGTGAGAGGATACAGATTGTGGCTGCATCTCCATTAATGGCTGTGCTACATGCAGTGATTTCCTTGAAGTGCTTGAATGCATAATGTAGGGAGGGGAGGACAATCCTAAGAGACCCATTTCCAGTCCTCAAGACAAAACCTTGAGAAGATCTGCAGAGCAGCAGAGACCCACAAGATTATGGATCAGGGAACCACTCTAAATATCGATCTACATAGTGGCTAGCCTGATGATGTTACCTAGTTTGGCTAATGAAACATCTGCTAGAAAACAAGCAAGCTCAGAGAGCACCAAGGACTCCTCATGCCAACCCTAAGCTACACATGTTCTCCTTCCTTAGTAAAATAATTTCTACTGTTACCAAGAAAGCTACATGTCTATATCCATAGGATTCAAGTTCAATTGGAATAACGGAACCTTTTCCAAATACTAAAACTCCCAACCACACAATGTGGAGTTGTTTTCGGGTGTCATCATGCAAACTCATGCAATGGACAAGTGCCAAATGATTAAAATGTGAAAAATATCCCCAGATAGCTATAATAACATCCTTAAGATCTCTTACGTTCTCACCAAAAACATTGCCACCATCTTTTGCAAGAATCAGAACAGCAATAACAGAACAACAGAGCTGAGAGATCTTCTAATCCAACCACAGGCTCAAAGAGGAGATTCTATACCATATCACTAAGGCACTGTGAGTCTGGTGCTCTTTGAAGGTTTCAGATTTTATTTAGGAAGCACCACAGATGCTACATTGCCAGGTCCAACTCAATGAACATATGATGAAGGTCAGGTATATTGCCCTGATCAATGATCCATTGACATGGCAAGGAGTTTCACAGGCATTAGTAACTCTTTTTAAAATCTCTTTGCTCCATAGCCCAGAAATGAAAGATATTTTCTTCTGTTGTCTTTTTCAAATAGGAACAATAAAATGGATATAATAGCAAATGAAAGAGATGCACAGTGTTGGGTGTACTTTGCCACGTAGTTGTGAACATGCAGTGAATCTTGAATTTCCAGGCACAGATTTTCTTGAAAGAAATAGAAATGGGGAGCTCACATTTTGCAGAATTGTGGTTTAAAATGAACCTGTGCTTTAAAAATCATGCATGGTGTACAAGAAGAACCAGAATATACTGAAATTAAAAGAGAAGAGATTTTGGTGCAACTTACCTGATAATGCTACTACTGTGGCTAAGAGTTTTAGGATTCAATGTTTCTCAAATTAAGATCCTCTTAAATGCAACCTATTCTTAGACCCCATTCGAAGCCAGACTTTCCCAATCCAACTTTTTTCAGAAGTGTTGGGACTATAATTCCCATAATTCCCAGCTGGATATTGGCTTGGAAATCTGGGAGCAGGAGTTGCCAAAAGAGTTGGAGAGTGCCAGGTTGGGCAAGACTGTCCTAGATAAAGAATTCCCTTTCAGGAATGCATGCTGACAGTTCTAATTCCAATTGTCTCACTTACTAATTGGTTACTTGGATCCTTACCTGGTGGTCCTGCTGGTCCTGGAGGACCGGATGGACCAGGTGGTCCTTGGACACCAGTTCCTGGAATCCCTGGCGGTCCAACCAGCCCAGGCTGGCCGCGTGGTCCTGGATCACCTAAGAAGAAGATTCCAAGAAACTAAATATTTCAAAAGCTACATATGTTCTTAGAAATAATACACTGAAATATGCATGTCTTCAATGAACTCTTAAGTACCTTTGAAGCAGCTGGGAGGACAAAATTCCCTATCCATTCTTGATTCTATTCAATAATTCTTTTATTATTGAAAACTGGCTGGCCAGGAGAGGAAGGGAATCTTTCTCTTTCAGAAATGCACCTACCTGGATCTTCAGTGAGACACCAGCCACAACCCCAAAGAAGGCAGCAGAGTGGATATGGTTAACCAGGGTACTTTTGAGAACATTGACCACAGTATCCTTCTGGACCACCTTCAAGAGTCAGGTGGGGGCATGGTGTTGCACTGGGTTAGGATGTTGGATGAGCTGGAAAATGGATTCAGATTCTAAACATGTTCATATTTGGCCTTGGTTTGTGCTGTTTTTTAAATTGTTGTGTTGTTTCATGTTTCATATATATCTTGTTTTTTTTAAGCTATGTTAGCTGACCAGTCGAGACTTACATCTGCAAATGGGGATGGATGGTTGGGTGGCAGACAGACAGATGGATAGATAGAGAAGATAGATTAGATAGACAGACAGACAGACAGATGACAGATTGATAGGTAAGATAGGCTAGATAGATAGATAGATAGATAGATAGATAGATAGATAGATAGATAGATAGATAGATAGATAGATAGATAGATAGATAGAGATAGATGACAGATAGATAGATATAGATGATAGATAGACAGACAGACAGACATAGATGACAGATTGATAGGTAAGATAGATAGACAGACAGACAGACAGACAGACAGACAGACAGACAGATGATATATAGATGGATGATAGGTAGAATCACACTTCTAGGTCTAGCAATGGTTTACATTTAGAGAAGGAATCACATTTTTTGACTCAATCTCCTTCCTGGAGTTCTATTCTCATCAACAGGTATGGTCAACTGTCACATTTGACAGCTGTATTCCAGTGACATCTGGAGGACATAGTTTGCTCTACTTAGAAACTGATACTCTTGACCTTGTCTGGAGTCAAAACTAAATAGAATGAGCCTTGGTAGGATAGGCTCTAAGACAAACCATGTCAAGAGAAGGTAATGAAGAAAATGGAAGTGCACTATTATCAAAAAATCCACCTGGCCCTATCCATGAAACCATCAAGAGCGGAGTGTAAGTCAAAGGAAAAAAAATTATGTTGTCTTAAGTCAAAGGAACAGTACTGTTTTAAAATCCTTCTTTCATTACACTCCTTATAACATTAATTTTACAAGTCTATGTTTCCTCTCCCCATTGTAATACTTCTCCACAGGTATGAAGATAGGTTCTAGCTAGAGCAAAATATGGTTTGGAGAAGAACATCAGTGATGGTTCCAACCCTGGACGACCGGTCAACTGAAGATCAAGTTTTGTTGATTCAGCTATGAACTCATATTGGCCCTGATCCAATCTAATTCTGCATGGGTCCAAAAAGATGCAAAACTGTCTCCAAGCATGGAAAACCAGAAGATAGCCTTAAACCGAATCCCTACATTTAAGTCAGACTCATCTGCATTGGCTGGTGCCACCACCAAGTAGCCCCTTCTGTACCTTTAGTTCCAGGGACTCCATCAAATCCTGCCCGTCCTGGGGAGCCAGGGTTTCCTGGGAAGCCAGGCACACCTTTGGCACCTGATGCTCCTTTGAAACCCGGTGGACCAGGTGGCCCTGTGGGTCCTGGAATGCCAAATCCTCGCTCTCCCTGAAATGTCAGATAGCAAGAAGTTAGTTCAGAATATTTGTTCTCAACTCTGAAGTCCGCCCTATGCTTCCTACTGTGGTATTTGACTGCCTTGCTTACCAAAAAAAGAGGCATGTAATCAACTTTGATTGGCGTGTTCAGTTATCACACCACACCTCCATAACATGATGACAACCTAGCACAAGGTTTATTTTGTCCAATGTGCCAAGAATAGGTGGATAAAAAAATTAATTTAATTATTAACATTTTAATTTTAAAATTTTAACTAACATTTTAATTTTTACACAGGTAGGACTTTGTTGTTGTTAGTTGCGAAGTCGTGTCCGACCCATCGCGACCCCATGGACAGCGTTCCTCCAGGCCTTCCTGTCCT
>JANHJO010011016.1:27836-40254 GCA_032468235.1 Pseudoxyrhopus heterurus
ATAAGCGCTGATCGGCTTATACTCGGGTCAATAATTTTACCCAGGTTTCCTGGGTAAAATTAGGACCTCGGCTTATAATCGGGTCGGCTTATACTCGAGTATATACAGTAGTTCATTGCTTGAGAGAAAATGAATAGTACATCAAACAGTGTTTAGATAGTGATCCACGCTTCATATGACTAGTCAATAGGCAATGTTCAGCATTCTGGACCAGCTGAAGGATCCCAACACATTTCAAAAGGGACTTTGGGCAGAATATAGTGGAGGAGGTTTGGTTTTTGGGCTCTTCGCATAGGCTTCCTGGAGACTTCTGTATCTCCACTCTAGGAAGGTTCTTGTTACCCCACGCCTCATGGTAACCACAATGAATATAAAAATCACTTACGAAACATTGTCATGAACTGTTTAGGATGGAGGTTCCAATAGCCCCAGTTTGTTCGGTATCCATGCAGAGTGGCATATTCCTCATGATTGTATGCAGGTTCAGTCCCAAAAGTATCAATTACTCGAACACGGCATCTGTGTAAGAAAATAAGGGGGGAAACCCATAAAAGTGAGATCTCTGAAAGTCATGCTTTCTACTGCTTAAGTGGAAGTGCCCTATTATAGGATTTGGGAATCCTGTGATCTCCAGTGAATAGTCATGAACTTCCTGCACCAGGGACCTGTTTATTTGTTTGCTATATCCTGTTTTCTGTTCAAAGGCTGCAGTTATTATTCCTGCTTTTTATTTGTCCTCACAATAGCAACCAATAGTATATTTTATTTATTTATTTATTTATTTTGTCAAACATATATAGATAAAGTGTAAACATAAAATGAGCAAGTATATATAGGTACATAATAGGAACAGTAGGACAGGGACGGTAGGCACGCTGGTGCACTTATACAGTGTGGATTCCAGGTGGATGAGTTATATTCAAGAATTGGTCTAGCAAAGGTTTTGTATGTCCTAGTTAGAAGTGTAGCATTTCCAGAGAAGAAGCTTCGCAAAATTAGATTGACAAGTCTAGGTCCTTGACAACGTGAGGATCGTCAGCGAGATCACTTCCGATTAATTTGTATTTGGTGTTCTGATTATTTTTTCCCGATGTGTAGGACAGAGCATTTATTGGGTGAGATTTGGAGTTGCCAGATGCGCGACCATTCAGATACATAGTCAAGGTCTCTTTGTAGGGCAGCGGAATTGTTAGTGGTGTTAAATAATTTAACATCATCAGCAAAGAGGACACAGTTGCTGTTAATGTGATCACATATGTCGTTGATGTATATCAGAAAGAGTGTGGGTCCTAAGACGCTGCCTTGGGGAACACTGCTGTTAACTGGTGCTGGATTTGATAGGGCCTTCCCTATTTTGACTATTTTCTTATTGCACCCTGATAAAGAAACATCTGCTGCTGCCTAGAACCAAACTCTCAACCTTCCGAGTGGGAGGCAAGCGTCTTCACCACTAGGCCACCACTCTGCTCACTTCTTATTCTCAGACAGTTCTGTTAAATTTAAAAATCATTTTGAAATGGTGACAAAATCCACTAGCAGTAGATTTCCTTCTTCTTCCTTCTTCTTTCCTGATAGGAAAATTGAGGTTGACTGGTATTATGGCCACCACGATTCAAATAAAATAGGGATAGAAATTCAGTGAATAAAATCAGGATGGTTGTCAATGGATGGATTTTTCATTTCAGTGGGGAAAAAAAACACCCATTGATATCCATTTATAAGATTCAGGAATGGCCTAGTAAGCTTTCACCTACTGTTTCTATTCTGGTAATCTGTCTACTAGAAATGAAAGTAGAACCTAGAAGTACGTAGATCAACTTGAAATGTTCCTGTATTTAAGACTATGCCAGAAAATCCAGAACAAATGTGATATCTGAAGTGTACCGTAGAACTTAGGGAAGGTGACCTTGGTGGAGATAGGCAGGATCTGTTTCTAGGGAGACGAGGTGAAATACTACAGCAAATAGATAACGCTCATAAAGAATCACTTCTCTAATTCATTAAAGGAGGAAGAAGATGGGATGATGATGAAGGAGGAGGAGAAGCAGGAGCAGGAGGGATGATGGAGGAGGAGGAGGAGGAGGGATGATGGAGGAGGAGGAGACTTGCAAGATTCTTTATTATAGAACTGGGGAGTTGATTTCTTGTTTGGTCTAACCAGTGGGGCTGACGTCAATCTTGTAAGTTTGATTTGGCTGTTCTTCTCTACGCCTCCTTCTAAGCCACTCAACTATCTGTGTGTTATGGACTTCAATTACAATCTTGCATAGATCCATCAAGGTCATCTTCCTTACTCGTTACATAAAGCTCATGATCGTGTAACTTGGAACAGCCTTTGTCAATCTTACAATCACATCAGGACCACCTGAGGTTGTAAGCCCTAGATACCTAGAGGGCACCAGGCTTCTACAGTCCAATTTAAGCATGAACAAGGACACAGCATAAGCACAATTATTGTATCCTAAAAAACAGAAGCCATAGAAGTGCGACTAGGATATGAGAAAACTGGTGTGAAGCCATGACACAAGACTAATATTCCCTATGTCAATTCCTTGCCCCAAACATTTATGGGTATCTTCTCCATAAATATTTGCCACAGAGACCATGTTTCCATCCTAGTTTAGAGGTCCTGCTTTTCAATAAATGATTAAGGAGATCTGATTCCAACTTAACTTGGTTCTCAGAGTTACTGCAGCCTCAAAAGAAAGCTAGGAGGCTGTTTGTTCCTCTTTCTTTTTAATACATGCCTCTTCAAATGATCATTTCTGATTTCAAAGTCATATATAAGTATCAAGTGAAAAGCAGGAATTGACTCCAAGCTTTGGGGAAAACAAAGTTATTGCTCATTCAAGAAACTCCACACAACATCTCAAAGAAATCTGCATCAGTTGCAATCGCTCACAAAAATGGCTCTTCCTTCCATAATATGATGATGACCTAAATTCAGATTGAAACTTTCTCTTAAGCTCTTTGCTCAATATTTTTGCTTTTCCATTAGATACAGGGCAGCAACCATTTCAGGCACTCAAGTGGATGAAATTTAAAAAATATGGAAATCTCAGGTAGTCCTCTACATAGGACTTAGCAAGAGCACTTATTTATATACAGCTTCAACAAAGTGCTTTACAGCCCTCTCTAAGCCGTTTACAGAGTCAGCATCTTGCCCCTAACAATCTGGATCCACATTTTACCAATCTGGGAAGGATGAAGGCTGAGTCAACCCTGAGCCTGGTGAGATTCGAACTGCCGCCAGCCAGCAGTCAGCAGCAGCAGCCTGCAGTTCTGCATTCTAACCACTGCACCACCACAGCAGTAACATGACCCTGGGATGCTGCAACCATCATAAATACATGCTAATTGCCAAGGGCCCAAATTCTGATCAAGTGATGGTGAGGATGCTGTGACAGTCGTAAGTATGAGAACCGGATACAAGTCATTTTTTTTCAGTGCTGTTGCAATTTTCCAGTGCTGTTGAAAGTTGAGGACTATCTGTCACATTTGCTATTTCTTGAGTGTGATGGTATTACTGGTTGATGTGTTACCCTAACCTCTAAAGTCAATGAGAAATTAATTGTATTTATAGATTAAGGACTTCCTGCCCTTTTACTAAAAGTTTGAATAGGGAGTATAGCAATAGCAATAGCACTGTATTTATATACCGCTTGTCAGGGCTTGCAACCCTCTCTAAGCGGTTTACAATGTCAGCTTCCTGCCCCCAACAATCTGGGTTCTCATTTTACCGACCTCGGAAGGATGGAAGGCTGAGTCAACCTTGGAGCTGGTGGGATTCGATCAGCCAAACTGCTGATCTGCAGTACTGTGTTCTTAACCACTGAGCCACTGAAGCTCCACTGTAGAAGGGGAGAGTCACAATATACACAACCTACATAGGGAAGGGGGGAAAGGGCCATGTACACCCTTTTGCATAGGTTAGTATGTCTTTGACTTCATCATTCTGAGAAACAAAACACAACAGCCTTTGTTCAAACCCTGCAACGGGCTTAACAAAGTCAAAAGAAAAAGTCAATTCATTTCTGTAAAACTTGGAGGGGAATATTATTTGGGTCCCATTCATTCGGGATTCTTATGCCATCTATTATAGCCTTGGCTTCTCCCAAAAATGCTAAAGGGAACTCCCAGGAATCAGAACATGGGTTACTCTGATTCATCCTTTCTATGATCCTAGAATCCTAGGGTTAGAAGGGACCTTGAAGGTCTTCTAGTCCAATCCCCTGCCCAAGGCAGAAGATATTATACCATCCTGGACAAATTGACTATCCATTCTTTTTTTTTTCCTGCTTACATACAGTAACTGCCAGTTGTGGATTTCAGGTATTTACACCCATTTGTCCAAATTTCTGAGCAACCAGAGGTTGGAAAGCAAAAATGACATCTTCATTTTTATATATCACTTCCAATTTCTCTTCCAAAGATGAAATCAAGGAGGAAGAAATCATCTGAATTCCTTAATCCGGATTAAAAGTTAAATGTTGATGTCTATTTGTTAAACTGCATTAACAGTGGTTGTGTGCATGCATTTTTCAATTGTCTCTTTCTCATTCAGGAGGGTTTCGTCCACACCAACTCTAGCAGATCATACGAGAAAGGAAAAACGTCTTACCCAATATTTGGTGGCCCAACCTGAACTCCCAAAGCTATACATGGTTTGGAAAGGTAAATATTGGGTTCCAAGAAGTTACTTACTCTTTTGCCTGGTTCTCCTTGCTCACCTTTTTCACCTTTTCCACCGCCAGGAGGCCCCTGGAAATCAGAAAAGCACCCAATTATCAGTTAATAGGGACCCAACCTTTGGAGAATCCTGATGCCCCTCCACAAATGAAGCAAAGGAAAATACTCACAGGAAGCCCGGGGCCCCCCGGGGATCCTGGGGGGCCCGGGTCACCTGGAACACCCTGCCAAGAGCAAAGAGAAATCATTACAAATCCATCCTGAGTGTGAAGACTGACTCACTTTCACCTATATTTTTGCTTTGCTCACAGCTTGACAGTAACAGGGGGTGGAGGTGGGAGTGGATGGAATGCAAGGGTGGAGGAATGGTATCCAAGCAACCGTGTCGGTTTCCGTGAGACTCAAGGACACGCCAAGCAGATGTCCCAGAGTGGCTGGCTGTTTCCCATAACAAAATGAACCGACGTGATTGGTGGACGTAATGGACTGTGGGTGGCCCGTAGGGAAAGTGGGGAATGAACTATGCTTGCTTTTGCGTGGAAAACCCAAAACTGGTTTCGCTGCTTCTGTGCCAATGTGGTTTTTTCAGTAAAGTTTTATACTCTTGGTAAAATAATATCCCAGGAGTTTCTTTTTTCTGGATTTGCCAACTGGACAGTTGACGCTGAGGTTCTGATCAAGTTCTACCTTCAGATTTTGTGGACAAATATGTGCTCCAATTCCATGGGAAGTATTGTCAATTATTGGAGAGGATACAACATTTATTTTATGTGTTTGTATCCTGCCTTTATTATTATTATAAATAATTCAAGGTAGCAAACATATCCAACACACCTTCCTTTTTCTATTTCTATTCTAACAACAACCCTGTGAGGTGAGTTGGGCTGAGAGAGTGACTGGCCCAAGGTCACTTAGCTAGGTTTCATCCCTAAGGCAGGACTAGAACTCACCGTCTCCTTGTGACTGGCCCAAAGTCACCCAGATGGCTTTCATTTCCTAAGGTAGAACTAAAACTCACCGGCTCCTCATGACTGCAGTACTGCTTCTAACCTCTGAGCCACAACAAGATTTTGAAGTTTTCAGTACAAACCTTGTGAGATTTGGCAATCTCAAGATTTTAACTACATTTTAAACATTTTTTTACAACTCCCCAACTATTCCCCCACCCCCACCCCCATGGCACTTCCATTAAAATGATAACTGTCCAAGAGGAGAAAGGTAAGGATGTTTTTTTGAGGACTTCTGAGGACTTTTTGAGAAGATCTTACAATAGTGACATCAAGTTCCTGTGGCTGTATGTATTGGATGTTTGTAAATCTGAAGGCACACCGTGCTAACTACGTAAAGATTAAGCTACTAGGTTCTGGGCTCTCTTTTCTGTGGAAAAACAATGCAGAAGAGCACGTTGGAAAGGGCAACTTTACAGACTTTTACAAAATCTGTAAAATTGAAAGGAGCACAAAAATAAGAACGCTACATCTAGTTCTTGTTCCCCACTTTTGTTTGATGTATAGCAACCTCCTGCAAAATTTATAGATCTCTCTGTAAAGACAAAGAAATTGTAGGGTAGGATCAGGTTGAGTAATGGATGCTACAGTGAAAACGCTGGTAAATGCTGAAGGATGGTTCAGTGTGACCCATCAATGCAGCTGGGTAATTGAGTGAGAATGGTGGGTGCTCAGACACTGTGGGAGAAGAGCAGGTAGAGTTGGGGTGATGGTGGAGTTAAACAAGTCATCAGTCTAGAGTCATTATGTTGCCACAAACAGTCCAAGTCTAACCCTTCCTGAATTCCATTGATCCTTATCCGGTGTCAATTTAGTGTTGAACTTTAGTTGAGATTCTCGTTTATAGGTTTGAGCAATAAATCTTCTGAATTGCAATTTAGCGTATGGTCTTGATCCTTTGTGGCTGACAGATACCACCACCCCCTCTCACTCACCTGATCGCCTTTTTGAAATTCTACATCATTGATTCTTGTCTGTTCGCTGATCTGTCCTGGTGGCCCTGGGGGTCCTTGAAGTCCTTGTTCACCCTAACTCCCCCAAAAAACAGGAAGTTGTATTAGTCATTCCCCCAGAAACAGTCAGCAAACCTGGAAACCAGTTCAAAGGGCCAGTTTAATATTCCGCACTCACTTTTTCTCCTTTGGGTCCTTGGAAATTCAAGCCCATATTGCCCTGAAAAAGAAAGGAAAACAACGAACATGAAATGAAATCATAATGGGAATGATGAACCTTGGCTAGAATGCTCCTTATAGATCTGTATTGATTTCTTTTATGTTTGCAATGATTTTAATAGTGATTAGACAACCTACAACAGGTTGAGTCATCCTTTGACAATATTTACTTACCTAAAGAGATAAACAGAATGACCAGTGGTGGGCAAAAAAGCAGCAGGGCTGGAATGACTTCTGATTTCCTGCTGGCTTGCCCATTGACTTTGCTTGGAAAGCTGGCAGGGAGCATTGGAAAGCATAATTCCATGACTGTAGCTGAGCACAGTGGTGCTGCAGTGGCCACAGGTTTGCAAAGATAACTGGTGTGAATATCCTTGAAATTTCCATTAACACAGGAGTTCTTGGATTTCTATGCATTTTTTAAGTTAGCAGCTCTGAGGTATCTTGATTCAAAAATTGTTGCCCTATGAAGCATCGTTTTAGCTAACTGAAAGTTACAAACAGACAGTTGAAAAAGCAACAATGACTAATCAGATACAAAAGGTTATCATATACTATACCTTAGGACCCGGGAATCCTGGGGGACCAGGAGGACCCTATTAATGTAAAGAAACTCATTAATTTCCAGAATTATTTCTGCACACATGATAAATCAATCTGCATAAGTAAAAATTGGCCCCAATCCATTCACTCAGTCAGTTTGGAACTCTGGGCCAGTTTAATTAGGAAAATTAAGTCAACCTGATGCTCTGAACTGAACCAAATTGATTTGATCAGGTTGAATGGTTTTTTTAAAAAAAACAAGGTTTTAACACATGCCCCAAAGTCCTTTGAAAGAATTAGATAAATCTGGAAGAATTGAAGAAGCTACTTGGACAAGCAGCGAAATGTTTCAGCCCAAAATAAAAGAATTCCAGTTGCCATGACTCAACTTTCAAACAACAATATTTGGACGATTGAGAATCTTCATCAACATCAATCTGGAAGCTTCCGATTTAATCCGAACTGTTAATTCAAATCAGAAAGCCAACTTGGTTTGGAGATTTGACTGAATCATTTTCAAAATGAATCTCTCAAAATAAACTTTACACAATCCAAAGGAGGATACTTGTGAAAACGTAAGAAATAGGAATGCTTTCCTGGGGGCATCCAGATGTTATTGGTGCTCCAAATATTAGGCCCTTTCATTAGGTCCTTTCCAAAAAGGCAGTCCAATTGCCAAGCACCCAAAATGCAGTCATTTGATCAAGGTAGGGGACAGATTAAATCAGGGTCATAAATACCCCCGCTGGTAGGTACATCAGAACTTTTAATGGGCACTAAGTGACCAGAGAACTCCCTCTATAACTAAGCTCCTCTGGAGATGGACAGCAGAAGAGAAAAAGGTATAGATCTTACACGGCCATTTTCTTAATCCTTTTAACCCAATCTTCAGAACCCGCCCCCAAAACCCCCTCTAATTCATCCATTCATAATCACATCTAGTGACAATTATTCCTTCCTCTAATTAAACAGAGACAATCAGAAAACTGTACCGTCAAACCTGGCGGTCCAGGAGGACCAACTGGACCTTCTACTCCAGAGAGACCTGCAGAGCCCTAGAAGAATAGGAAAAATCGATGAGTCTTGCCTTTAGAATGCACATACTATCATATAATGTGTGAATGTCAGGAAAAATAGAGTGTTCACATTAGATCCCCTCTAGAGGACTGGACAGCCAATCATAAAATATTGTTTGCCGCATCCCATTACATCTGCAGACATTTCATTATTTGACTAGGCCCTGATGAGGTTGCATAGCTGGGTAATGAAACATCTGCAAGAAAACAACCAACTTCCAAGGAGCCCCAGGATGCCACTGGTCAGAACAGTGGACCGACACTCACACAGAATAATGTCGGGCAGGAGGTGAACTACTTGGGAGAATGTTATATATTCATAGGTATCGCCACCAACAAAAAAGAATCAGATGTTCCTTGCCAAATTTCAGTGATGTGTTGAGTTTTGCAACTTTAAATTGGTGCTTCAATAAAAAGTGCCTAAATGCCACAATGTAAATATAATGGCTGTGAACACTGAACCACTCAGAAACATCAAGCTTTCCAGAATTTTGTTTAGAATAAAAGTCGGTCCTATTGATGAAGACAACTCACATGTCTCTAGCATCTGAGAATGTCTTGTTATCAATCTCTGTATAATCTTGGAAGGCTACAAAAATAGAGATGGGAAATTACTTAAGACCACTATTATTTTATGCTGCATGTCAATGGTTTCCACTTTAGATCAGAGCTTAAAGAGCCCTTTTGGATGTCTTTTCCATTGAAGGTCCGTCCATCATCTATTTGCCTTTATTTTTATCAGGTTTTTATCTTTCTTGGGGAGGAAGTTCAGAGCGTGGGATTATGTTCCAAAAAAAGGCACATGCTAGTTGATTGCTAAACTGAAAAACAACTTTTCTAACCACAACAGTGGCACTTTTGAACTAGGGAGGTGATGATGTCCCCTCTGCTAAATGTCCCAAAGGTGCTTTTCAAAAGGCAACTGGACTTTCTTGGTTTTTTTCCTTAAAAAACATTTTGCTTTTGATGAAGAAGAACTGAAAAACTGAAGAAACTTCTTGGATGAGAAGCAAAATGTTTTCAAGAAAAAAATCTAGTTGCCTTTTGAAAAGCACCTTTGGGACAACTGTGACATGGATGATTGAGAATCTCCACAGAGTCTCTGCTAAATATGTTCAGCTAGACCATCATCTGTTGAGGATGCTTTAATTTGGATGCATACATTGGATAGAGGATTAGATTTGAGGAACTCAGTACTTCCTTACACAATATGGAATTCTATGATTTTGTCAAATGAATGGAAGAATGAGAGACTAAGAGAAGTATGTAGTGAACTGAGGCATAATTTTCCTACGTATCCACATTTCTGAACTGAAGCCTTTAATTCAAAAGCTATAAACTAAGAGAATCTTATGTTCATCAGCTGATAGCATTTGCTACAGGATTTAAAAGTCAGACCCAGAAACACCAAACTCAAGTATACCCAAAGTTAAGCTACCACTTGTAGATTTCTTCTTGAAAATTTGGTTTTTCTTCAGTCCACAGCAGGAGTCTCTTTGTAACTCCTTCAAACTATTTTATATCAGCAGCCATGACTGCATCAAAAAAACTTTTGATCTAAGATTTTTTCTGAGTTTTGACTTCCTACTCAAACAGCATTACCTGTTAATGTTTCTCTATCATTAAAATATTCTGCATATCAATGAGTTTCCTTAAAAGAAAAATTCCACGGAAGTACATCAGATGTTTTAGACAACTTACTGGAATTCCGGGTGGACCTGGAAATCCTGGGTCACCTTTCTGTCCAGGGAGGGGAGAGGTGATAATATCTCCTGGTTCACCCTAAGATGTAAAGATGGGATATGGATTAAAGATAGTGATACTCATGATGAGCTTCAACAAGAAGATACACCAAAGTGCCCACTGAACCGTTCAAAATAAACCCTCCAACAGCTTCTTCATGCAATCATTTTCTTGCAGGAATACATTCATAATATTCAGTGTTCCTATATTTGAGGGGCTGCCATGAAGAAGAAGGGGTCAAGCTATTCTCCAAAGCACTAAAAGACAGGACAGAAACAATAGATGGAAACTAATCAAGGAGAGAAGCAACCTAGAACTAAGGAGAAATTTCCTGACAGTGAGAAACATCAACCAGTGGAACAACTTGCCTCCAGAAGTTGTAAATGCTCCAACACTGGAGGCTTTTAAGAAGGGATTGGACAACCATTTGTTGAAAATGGTATATAGGGTCTCCTGCTTGAGCAAGAGACTGGACTAGAATCCTCCAAGGTCCCCTCCAGCTCTATTATTCTGTTATTTATATTTATTCTTGCAACTAAACATCCCATAGACATTATTTTGCTGCATAAAGTACTGATTTAAGTTCATGTTAAATTTGTGGCACCAAGGAAAGGTGGAGAGATTGGGGAGAGAGGAGGAAATCAGGGTCATTGTGCTTTTTCTTTGAAAAAAAATAATGACTTCATTCAGCTTGAAAATATTACCAGAATGCAATTATGTTTAATGAAATAGACTTTCAGAAGTACATAGTTTTTGTTTTTTTAAAAAAATCCAACTAACAGCCATACAAGCATTTAATTGACTGGGTTGGTCTTTTGTCTCCTGTTCAGGAAACCTCTCAGATTCAATGCAGATACCACATCAAAGCTAGATCAGAGCTTGGCAGGATGCCTGAACTGAAGAATGAAAAAGAATAAAAACACCTTAAAGTCGGGTTTACAAACCATCACTTATCTTAGCTAAGGTTCAACGTAATGTCTGAATATGCAAATTAAGGCATTAAGCAATAATAACATAGACTATACTTTTAGACGGGGGCAATAGTAAGGAGTTGGAAACCCAACAAAGGAATAGAAAATGCATGAATATACATGTTCAGAAAATTAATGAAGGTACCGCAAGATGCAAACACCGCTTGTTAATGATCAACCATTGTCATTCCACTTGGACTTGGAGAACTGAACTTGGTGTCCAGTGATGTTTGGTGAAAACTTTGTTAAATGCAATATCAGTTTTCTTAGCTAAGGAGGGCCAAAGAGCATGTTTGAATGTCATTGAATGTATCGTTCTTTCTTTAGCAATTTATAGCTTCTGTGGCTTCTCACATTTTGGTGAAATCCCAGGAAGAGATTTTTGTTTTATTTTATTTAGAATGTGAGCACCAAGAAGCCTGAAAAGTGCTGGAAACATTTGCAACAGAAGGGGGAAAAAATCTAAATTGTAAGACCCTTCACCTCTTATAAGAAAAAAAGCAGAAATATAAAATTCTGCAAGGAAAAATGGGATGAGGATGGAAAATTCTAGAAAATCTTAGCTTGTGTTTCAGCACAATATTGGGGAAACCCAAGAAACACATAATGCATCTCTTCTAGCATCCGTGCCAAAGCTGGCTTGTCAATTCTTTTATTTTAGAAATTTATTTACATCTGATAGCATCTCTTAGGAAAGAATCCCAGAAAAGCCAATGACAGCTACCCAGGTACTAATAATTAGAGGAAGTAACATGATCACAACATTGTTTCTACACTGTGGAAAGCAAACTTACTTTCATTCCTGGAAAACCAGCTGGGCCCTGTAAAAAAAGGAGAAAGAATTAAAAGTAAGCTGTGGATTCTGTAAACTGGATTCTGGTTTGGACTGAGAGATCTGACCTTCGGTCTCCCTCATCTTCTGTGTTTGATTAAAAGAAAAAGGATAAAAAATTATACTGGTTCAGACTATCTTTTCTAAATTCAGTGAAAAGAATGAAGTGACTAAGGAATGGAGCAAAATACAGGCTATTTATTTATTTATTTATTTATTTATTTTATTTATTTTGTCAAAAACATATATAGTTATATAAAAGTAGAAAACATAGAACATGAACAAAGAATTAAATATAAGTAATTAAAGGTAACAGTAGGACAGGGACGGTAGGCACGCTGGTGCACTTATGCACGCCCCCTTTAGGGACTCTTTAAGTATGGTG
>JANHJO010011016.1:124803-137833 GCA_032468235.1 Pseudoxyrhopus heterurus
TCCTCCGTGTAGGAGCTTATAGAGCACATACACACATACTTACACAACCACACTTCTCTTTTATAGATACAGATTGCAAACCACACTTTATCTTTCCCAGCCGAATTGCAAGAGAACTTTTTTGCTTCAGTATTAGATAACAGAAGAACAGAATTGGAAAGGACCTTGGAGGTCTTCTAGTCCAACCCTCTGCCCAAGGCAGGAGACCTTATATCATTTGGGACAAATGATTGTCCAATCTTTTCTTGAAACCCTGCAGTGATGGAGTATCCACAACCTCTGAAAGCAAGCCATTCCACTGGTTAATTGTTCCCACTGTCAGGAAATTTCTCTTTATTTCTAAGTTGGCTCTCTCCTTGATTAGTTTCCATTCATTGCTTCTTGTGCTTCCTTCAGCTGCTTTGGAGAATAAATTGACCCCCCCACCCCAACTTCTTTGTGCCAGTCCCTTAAACATTGGAACACTGCTATCATGTCACTCCTTGTTCTTCTTTTCATTAACTTCATTCATGTTTTTCTGGAAACCGATTCTCCTCACCCAAATTATCTCTACTAGATCTCCGTGGCTGACACCAATGCAGAATATAGGAATGCCCTGTTTTCCAGACTCAACAAACTGATTAGTCTTAACAATTTTGAAATAAGGTAACTTCAAGCTGTATGTTAACAAGATGACTCAATATAAATTGACAGTGACGGTTAGCCACGGTTTAGAATTTGGATGTCGATATATCTATAGGATAAATGAATGGACCTAAAAATGAATGTTCAAACCTAGATCTTACAGTACTAAATAGTGATATGTTACTGAGTGTTTTGATTTTGTACTTGTTTGTTTCAGGGATTTCCTGGTGTCAAAGGAATTCCAGGCCCACCAGGAGGTCCTGGACATCGGGTAAGATGTTTCATCCAACCTTTGTTGACCTATCTCTCTTTGAAGAGGTTGGAAGTGGCACATAGTTCAGAACAAGCCCCACCCCAATCAAGAAACCCATTAGAATGAAGCCATGTTTGACAAACATGGAAGCAAAAGGGTCCCCATTCTTCTTCTGAACATGTGGAAGAAGGAGAAGGAACAGAATCTGAGCATCTTCCCACCACACATTTGTCTTCTCCTTCTTCCGATCATCCCGTCATTGTCTGAGTAGGAGCATGGTTTCCACACAGGGATAATAAGCCTTTACAAGGAGTCCTACAGTATTGGTGTATTTTCATTGCAATAATGGAAATAATTTGTTGGCTTGTTTCTGTTTTGGGGTTTTTGTTATGTATAAACAAATCCCCTCTAATGTAAATTGGAATTTTTGAGAAATGCTTCTCGTTCAGAAGGATGGTTTCAATGACAGCTCACATAGGCAGACGTTTTTATTACAACTTCTTAGCATCTGGCACAAATGCTGCACAATGACTCTTTCCCCTCCTACCTTCCACCCCCACCCTCTCTGGTCCCTTCTTGGGTGGTGGCAATGAATTTTCTACCCCCATGAAACATTTGCAAATGACGTTGCTGTCTTTGTAATCTAAGAAAAGAATGTTTTAGGAAACTTTGCAACCATGGAGTAAATTGTTTACTAATTGTGTCATTAAATTGCTTGCGGGCAGCCTCTTCTCCAAATAAGAGGTGCATAACTAGGGGTTTTCTGTCGAGGGTTGGATATCCCAGAGATGTTCACTGCTGTCTAAGGGAGACGATGCGTGATTTTTAATGTAACCTTTGAGTGAGTCGTAATCCAGAAAATTGATAAAAAAAATGGAGTTGCAGAACAAACAGTAGAGTGATGTCAGCTGGAGTGTGGGCTTACAGATCCCCTGAGCAACTCATGCTTATAGATGAAACTTTACTTGAACTTATTTTGAACATAAATGATGAAACATGCAAAATAAAGGCATTGATTGCATGTAAATTCACCACAAATGAACACAGACTCTTTCTGTATGTGCATATTTTTATTTACCAGTGAAGCATAACAACTGAACAATATGAAATGTATTGATATGGCCAGGGAAAAATATACCGTATGCATTTCAGCGATTAAAATAAACTGAAAATAAGGGATGGGATGAAACCCAGGAAAAAGAAAAAAGAAAAAGATCCATGGTATTAAATAAAATTAATTCAGGCCTTAAACATACATCTATTAAGTGTAAGTGTTAAATATAGACTATGTTAAGTCATATTGCTCCATCTTTTTATTTTTTTACTATGGAAGCAACTTGGCATTGATTACATGAAAATACTTTCATGAATAGGGGGCATGATGGCTCAGGAGTTGAAGACACTGAATCTGTAAGCTAGAGAGCTGACAGTCCGCGTTTGATACCCGAACTCCACACAATGGAGTTTGCTCCCATTACTTGCCCAGTTCCCGCCCACCTAACAGCTCGAAAGCATGGAAATGCGAGTAGATAAATAGGTACCACTTTGGTGGGAAAGTAACATTGGCATATAGTCATGCTGGCCACATGGCCATGGAAATGTCCCTGGACAATGCTGGCTCTCTCAGCCAAGAAACGGAGATGAGCATCATGCTCTAGAGAAAGATACGACTGGACAGGGAAACCTTTATCTTTACCTTTTACTTTCATGAATATGTATATTGGAAACCTGTATTCTCCAGTTTGTACACAAGCATCTTTTTTCCTTTCTGGAGAAGCATCAATGGTTACTATTCTTTTCTTTTTTTTAATGAAATAAAGATGCACTCATTAACTCTAACACAACACTATAAGGATGTTTTAAAAATTGGGGAAAATCCTAATTTCTTGAATCCATTCTTTAATGTCTACAGCGTGGATTTGTTCCATTTGCATAAAATAACATACTTTGCTGACTCCCCAGGCTCGGTAAAGCTACAGTTCTTTATAAAAATGTCAAGTTTAATATTTAGGGAATATAATTCAGTATTATATTTACATCATACAGTAGATAATGTACCAACTTATGGAACTCAGGACTGCGAGATATTACGATGTCCATAGTTTGGGCAGTTTTGAGAAAGGGAGCAATAATATCAACAGACTGCCTTGTAGCAGTCATGACAGTTATTTAAAATGTCGATGGTATGGAGACAATAAACCTCTTGATATCCATTGTTGGGAAGTGTAATGAGAAAAGGCAATTTGTTCTAGACTTATGAATCCAACTTGTGGACTTCTAAGAAGTATCTCATTAAACCACAGTAGAATATTGGATGCTAAATCCTGGTGCAGAATAGCAATCCCTTCTCTGCCCATAATCCACTTCAACCTGGTTGATGCTGGTACAGGTGGCTTCAGCCACACAAGAGATCTGAGTAAATCATATAAAATTCAATGTGCATTATCTCATCCTGATAATCAACTTAGTCTGATCCAGCTGTGTGAATGGATTGGGTAAATAAGTTTGAGTTGATCCAGATCTTTTGTTGAATTGCTAAATTAAGTCAATTGGACTCAAATGTTTGAGTTGATTGAGACAAAGCTATATATGCACAGACCTGATACTCCTGTTCATTATTTTGCATGATCGTTTTTTATCCCCATCCAGTCCTTTCATCCTAAACATGGTTTCTGCTGACTTACTTACGCCTTTGTGTCTCTCTCGCATTCTGGAGAAGTATGGAGCTGGAGATGTGATTTTCAGTATCAGACCGCAAAGCAGAGAGCTCTGGCATCCAACTGCTTGGTAGGAAAAGTTTAAGTCTACATGAAGACATCAATCTTATCCTTGTTCTTCTTCTTCTTCTTTTGTTTGTTTAGGGTTTCTGGGTCTTTGGAGAAGAGGGAGAAAAAGGAGTCCCCGGTTTACCAGGACCCAGGGTAAGACGCTTCACAAAACCTTGCTCTCTGGAAAATATTTGTACAGGTAATCCTCCACTAATGACTAGTTGCTTAGCAAAGGTAAGCCAGACTCCCCCAAAAACTTGGGGACTAAGGCTTAGAGCGTGGCAAAGCCCAGTGGAGGAACCTGTAGATGTCAAACTGGAGCACGTACTCAACAGCACATTGGATTTCCTTTCGTTTTAGGGAGACATGGGACTGAGGGGACCTAATGGAGACGTAGGCAGAAAGGTATGTTGTGTGTTCAAACACATCTTTATTCGTCTAGCGGATGATGCCACAGTGGGCATTTCCTGGTGAGATCCAGCAGAACATTTTGGAACCATAGGTCTAATTTTATATGGGAGATATAAAATTACCGTGGACCTCACCCCATTCCTAAGAGGTCCGTAAAGGGGGCGTGTATAAGCGCACCAGCGTGCCTACCGCCCCTGTCTTACTGTATTTACTTCCTTTGTTCATGTTTATGTTTATACTTATACCTGCTATCTTGTACATGCTTGACAAATAAATAATAAAAATAAAAATAGAGCCTGGCTCTTGATCCTTTAAAGGAGAAGCTATTTTTATCAAGACTTTGGGCAGATAGTTGGACTCAATTATTTGTGAGTTTCAAAAGGCAGTTGAGATGCTTTAATTCTTTTGCTGGACCTTTGGAATGTAAAGGCATTGTAGGGCACAACTGTCATGTTTAGGCGATTTGGGTTTTTAATTTGATTAGTGATTCAATTTGATTCTTTATGAGCACGCAGTGTTACTGTATACAAGAGGCTATCCAGAGTTTTCCATTAGAGTTGGCCTGTTTGCTTGCTTGCTGCTGAAATGTATTATGCAGTGTGCAGAAGAAATGATTTTTCAATAAATGAATTAGTACGGAAGAAAACAGGGAGAGAAAGCCCATGTTCCTCTCATTCTGAATCCTCTTTCATTGTTATTCAGGGAGTTCTGGGCGAATCAGGATTTCCTGGTTGGGATGGCTCTCCAGGCGGAAAGGTAAACTCCTCCCCCCACCAATGAAAAATTGACCGGGTAACACAAATATTGTAGCTTTAGACAAGACATGTAAATGGTCCAAAGGTAGCTGTGATTGGGCAGGCCTTTCTCTTTTTTAAAAATTAATGTTTTTTTTGTTTTATTTTATTTTATTTTATTCACAATGTTAAAATGCAAACTCCAAAAACAGGAACAAAAATGTAAAAACCAAACTAAACCAGAGATTTCAAAGGGGGAATAAAACACATACACATAGATTTCCTCCCAGTTGAATATTGATAAATATATTTCAAGAATAATAGTTCCCCCCTCTTGCAAAACAGGGCCACAAACTATGAACTTCTATAACTCTGTTTACCCAAGAAAGTCCTTTCCTGATCTGTCAATTCTTCACTTTAAATAGGCCTGGAAAGCAGACATTGAAATAAGAATCATCTTAATGTGTTCCTAAGGCCCTTCCAGTATAGTTAGGCAAATCTACAGGGATGTTTCTTGATTTAAAATAGAAACCTTTTGACTAAACTGTGAAACTCTTTGTGTTTTCTATTTCTTGCTTTCAGGGTGAATTTGGCGATGTCGGTCCACCAGGTCCTCCAATAATTGTTGACAGAAATGGTGCTGTCATATCAGGTGGATGATTTTCCTTACAAATCCATGTCTTCTTCAACGTGTACGAAGAATGAGATAAGAATAAGTTAAAAAGAATGAAATGTTTCTCCAGGCTAGATTAGTGTTACCACACTTGGTCTGTACTAGAGTTCCATGGCATTCAAATCAGAGTAGACCACAAGGAGTGCCTTCCAGGTGGATCCCATTGCAGAGCCCATAATCCCCACCTGATGCACTGAATGGCTCTATTTTCTTGGGATATGGGAATGCATCTGGCAGAACCACTAGAGGATTCATAAATGCAAAATTGCTGTACGTGGCTTGTCCGAGCAATCTTCTGTTGTGGAAATTGTTACTGCTGGCCAGGATTGTGTGATTAAAAAAAGATGAAATCCTCAACAAAAGAACCTAGAGTCAGAAGAGACCTTAATGTTCCTAAAGCCCAGCCCTGGTTCCATGCAGGAATCCAAATTAAACCGTATGAAATATGTCCTTCAGCTATCCTTCTTTTATAGAACGCCTTCTGGAGGAGGAGAATCAAATTTGGAGTCCATCTTCTCTTACTGTCTTTCCCATCATTTGATCAATGCAGGATATACAGAGAGAAGGAACATGACTCAGAGGTCCCTAGAATTGGAAGGGGACCTTTAGACAATGAAATCCAAACTTCTGTTTTGGTACAGAAATCAAGTTTAAATCAGCCCTGCATGTTTGGTCAAAATGAACCAAGAGAGTTTTACTCGTCACAGGCTGTATCCCTTGGTCTTCCTCCTCCTCCTCCCTGGTGCCAAAGGATCACTTAAATGCTGATTTACTTTCCAAGACAGTTGTTGTAGAATGTCTGAAGGATCTCTTTGCGTGCCAAAGGTCTCCATTTCAATCCTGTGCATTTCCAGATACTGTTAGGAAAAGTTCTGAATTGTTCAGTTTAGGCACCATTGAATTTTGTGGGTTCTAACTCCAGCTAAACCAGCTTCTTAGGTTCCAAACATAGGCTACTAATATAATGAGTGAGATAAATGAAGAGAAGTTCTGAAGTTATTTTCTTTCCGTCTTTTAAATCCTAGGTCCCCCCGGAGACCCCGGCACACCAGGAACCCCTGGACCCAGAGGAGATGAGGGGAGTATTGGTTTGCCAGGATTTCCTGGGCAACCAGGACGTCCTCCAACCTTTCCAGGTAACCAAGTTAAGAATCCATGGCTGGTGAGAGAATCCAGGAGTATCTTCATGTAAGAAGCCAACTAAAAAATATCGGAGGTGTTTTCTGATAAGTGTTGATCATGTCTCTAGAAGGACATGGTCATCATGATTCTGAAAAAAAAATGTCTCAGAAAATATCAAATAGAAAAATACAAGGAAGCAAGGAAGGAGGACTTAGAGGAACTTTTAATATGCCTCACATATTGGGGCAAAAAAAGTAGGAAATGGGGGAAAATGTATAGTTTACTGATATTTTGAGTGGTTTTTCAACCACCTGATATCCTTTGCTTAATTTCTGGAAGGAATCAATGAAATTATCTCCCTCCATCCATCCTTCCCGCTGTATTTCTGTTGTCCTTTCATCTTTCCTCAGCCACTTTCATCTATGATGATGATGGTGATGATGATATCTGTTCAGTTGAGTCTGACTCTTGGCGATTCTATGGGCCAGGTCTCTCCACATCTTTTGATCTTGCACTACTTCTCTGAATTTTTCTATTCTCTGTCTGGTGTCAGCTTTGAAGGTGTCCAACCACCATGATCTTATAGATTATCTATGAATCTACATATGTTAAATTAAAAAACCTTCCCCGCTGAACCCCTGCTTAGTTAGTTAGATCTATCTTTGCTAACCAAAACTGGCAGTCTTTGGCTGGGCAATGTGAGCTGAAGCTCAAAGTCAGTCACAGAGGACACATCTGGCAAATCTCCATTAAAATCTACCATCTCCTCCTCTCCTTGAAAGCAATGGTGGCATCCTAAACAAAGCCTGGTCCCAAATGCTAGCAGAACAGTTTTCTATAACTGTCCGTGGCACTTCCAATCCAACAGGAATGTTGAGTGTTGGCTTACCTGGCCAAGATGCCTTAAACTAGAAGCTTGTATTCTATTGTTTTTAGCAGTTGAATCAGAAAATGAAGGAATAGATTATTGGGTACGGAAGGGGGGGGATGAATTAAGATGATAACTTCTGAAACATAGTCCTCATTTAGGTTTCCCAGGTTCAACAGGAGTCCCAGGAATCCTAGGATTTAAAGGTGACCAAGGAGACCCAGGAAGGACTACAGTTGGATCTCCAGGCCTACCTGGGAAAGATGGTGATCCAGGGTTACCTGGAGCTCCAGGGTTACCAGGTGCTTCAGGTAAGTCCAAGATCAGGTACAATTTCTATGCTGCACTGATTTTGTGTATGAAAATTGGTCTGCTTTCTCTTTGCTGCAAGGAAATATTATCTTCCTGCTTGTCATGACTATACAGTTTTCTAGATCCTTGTGGATTTTAAAATCTTTTTTCCCTCCAAAATGCAGAAACAATACACACAGCAGGTGCAATCTTTAGTGGAGAACCTGGGGAGCCAGGTATCCCTGGACCAAGGGGACCCCCAGGAATCTTTGGCTTAAGAGGGTATAAAGGTGAGTAGAATTCTCATTGTCTAAACATTCCCCCAATGTTCCCAAGTACTCAATCATGGTCTTTTCGGAAGAACGCAGCTATAAGATGTACCGCAACATTTTACATGAGTAACATTTGTTTTTACTTCTTGGCCTGAGTAATGACAGAATTTTCACTTTGGTTTAGAGCAGGGATCTCTAACCTTAGCAACTTTAAGACTTGTGGACTTCAATTCCCAGAATTCCTCAGCCAGCTTTTCTGGGAGTTGAAGTCCACAAGGTTGCCAAGGTTGGAGACGCCTGGTTTGGAGGATCCATGCCTACATGGCCCAAAGAAAACCTTTTGTTTTATTAAAACATGGACTTCATCTATTTATCTATGCAGCTTCCATCAGTGGCCATGATACAAGATGCATAAATATTTCCACTCCTAATCTAACACTTCAATCATTCTCAGAACTTTGAGAAGGAGCCAGGCTAATTAACTGACCACCAATTTCTGTGAGCTGGAGGATCAAATACTAGGATACATCCTTTCAGCATCTCCCATAAACCAGAGATAGACTGAGTTATAATCAAGACAAGATTTAATACTGAGTCAAGAATATGTTATGAGGACATGGCCATTAACTTGCTTTTAGAAATTATTTTACTTAAGAGTGAATTGAGTACGAGGAATAAAGTTGTCCTTAAGTTGCATTAATGTTTTAATTAATTAATTAACCCTCATGGGGACATTTCTATAGCGTTTCATTTTACAGAGATCTTCCAGCCAAACACCAAGCAGTCCAGTCCCTTATTAGCTTTCCAGGATCTGCCAATTACCTGGGCATTATATATCTGTAGAAGCACGTATCCATTCATTTAATCCATTAGCACAACAGTGCATCCACTCACTCTACAGAAAAAACTTGTTCTCCTATATTCTCCTGATTCTACATTTTGGGTTTTGTTGACACAAAAGACACACATAGAAAGAGAAACAACTAAAATACAGATACTGGGTTTGTACCTAGGCATGCTTATAAGTAGATTTTTTTAAAAAAAAAAAATCCTGATTTGAGCTCACAACTGTGGTGTGGTTTTGGCTCATGTCTGAAGTGAATAATTGTTTTCGCAGGGGAAGGTGGGGATTGTGCCTGTGATGGAGGAATCACGAGAATTGGCTTGCCAGGAGAGTCAGGCAACCCTGGTCAACCTGGCCGACAAGGTGATATTGGGCCAAAAGGATCCTTGGGGGATCCAGGAGATGGTATACTAGGTCCCCCTGGACCACCAGTAAGTAAATAATGGATTTCTTTTATTTGATAGGGAAGATTGTCAGAAGAAATTAGAAAGGTTAGATGAGCTTAATTTAAAAACCTTTTTCTTTGGTGGGGAAAATGAAATTCACCTTTAGAAAGCTGTTTATGGTGGGTGGCCATACCTAGGAGATGGTCCTTTGTCTCCAAAGAGGATTGGGCAAGGGTAATATTTTGCTGGGAAACTAATAGACTACTCTTCATCCCTAGCTATCTTGAAGAAATCCCCACTGTATGTTCTTGAAATAAAGAACTATACTGAGGGGCATATATCCACAAGCAAAGTTAGTTGAGAAGATTCCTTTGCATAGGCATGAGTAGTAATAAATCAATTTACATGGACCTTTACGTGTGGACCTGATCTTTCATGCTGATATATGCGCAGAATTTACTGTAGTTCATAATTTTATTATCTGATTCATATTGAACACCAAAAGCAATAAAAATAAAAACACAGCATGTCCAGGGCCAATCTGGTTCAAACAATAACTCCTGAAGCCTTCCCAAGTGCACCAGACTAGAAACATGACCAGATAAGCGAATTCTACCTTATTCTAAGACTACATTAACAGAATCTTCCAAATCTGAAAGTACAAATCTCCCACCATCTTTTTTTACAGCCTGAGATATTAGTGAGGTTTCTTTCTGAGGCTCTTTCTCTGTCCATTATGGAGCTGCAGGCTATGTCCTCTCTTATCTGATCATTCCCTAGACAGTGTCTTTTATCCTCATCTCCCAACATCATTCTATGTACCATTTCACTCCCGTAGTTAATGAGTACATCATCTGTTTTTGCTGAATTCTCTCTGTTTGTCTTCCAGGGTTTCCTAGGTCAACAGGGTCCTTCAGGCCTTAAAGGACAAAAAGGGGAACCATCTTCAGCCTCAGGCAGAGGACTTCGAGGAGATCCAGGGAATATTGGACTCAGGGGTCCTTCAGGGCAATCTGGAACTCCTGGTAGAGATGGTGTGCAAGGTGTCCCAGGTCAACGTGGACCTCCGGTATGTTTGTCCATCTTGGAGTCCCCTAACTGGCAACCAGAGAAGTTGAGCTTTATGACTTCAAATTCCTAGCCAGTATAGTCTTCCTGGCTATGGATTATGAGACCAGGCTGCTTTCCTTTGATGATGTAGATCACTATGTACAACTTTTCAAAAGAAGTTCTCAGCTTTTGTAAACTCTTCTGCCCAGATTAAAGGGCTGACATTTAGATTAGATGTAGTGGTATTCCCAGGAGAAGATATGATGACGAACTCCACCCCAACTGTTACCTTACAAGAGCTTTTCATCCACCTCTACAGTAAAACCTCGGTTCGTAACCACAATCCGTTCCCGGACTGCAGTCACGAACCGATTTGGTCGCGTTCTGAAGCGACACTCACTGCACATGCACAGACAATTCTGTGCATGTGCAGAAGGGAAAACAGCATGGAAAGGAACCTTTCCCTGCTGCCATTTTTTGTTCGCCAACTGAGTTTTGAGTCAAGAACCGATTCAAAACTTGGCTGGCTTTTATAATAATAATTCTTTATTAGGTTCCTGACCGAAGTCTTGAACCAAAGGGTAAAGGGAAAAGAGGGGGGAAAGGAACAATACAAAAGTGGTGTATAAGACACCGTTAAATAAGATAAAATCAGCAACATGCTGCATAAAAGTCAGGGACTTTTTTGTTTGGGAACCGAACCAGAAGCGTTCACGAACCGAGGTTCCACTGTAATTGATTCTCCCAGCACCCACTTAACCTGACTGCTTCTTACATACCATACCAGGAAGCAAATGGTCTTGGAATACATCATTTCCTCCAAGATAACTGCAGCATCAGGGATCTGCCATATTTCTGGAGGGTATGGAGACAGCCTTAGTTCTTTCTCCAATTCAGACCTAACTCCAAGCTGAAGGTGCAGATTCATCTTCCTTAGAGGTGGGCTTTATCAACCCTCAGAAACTTTGCTTCCAAGCCAAGAGTATTTCTCTTGATGACTTTCCTAATCATCGTTCTTGATATGGGGACTTCTCCCTTCTACATAGTCTTTCTTTGTATCTCTGTGCATTTAGGGTGATGATGGATTTGGCTTCCCAGGCGACAAAGGTTTCCCTGGATTACCTGGCACAAGGGGGAAGCCTGGTGAGGTTGGCCTATCTGGTATTGGTTTTCCGGGGCCAAATGGACGTTTTGGACCTACGGGTAATCCAGGGATCAGTGGCATTCCAGGACAACCTGGACCTCCAGGGCCACCGGGTAAGTTATGCGGGGATTAATCTGATTTTGGATTGATCACCACAGCCAGGATAGTGGATCAGTCAGATTGTTAGATATTAACTTGGAGATCCAAGTTCAGGTCCCCCCACTAGAACCTGAGAGTTAACAGATGCCTTTGGGCCCCTCAGTCTCAGCCCAGTCTATCTCACAGGACTGTTGTGGGGATAAACTTAGGGAAGACATCCCATCCCCAAGTAAGCTGCCTGAGAAGATCTAATTGCATTTAGATCATCTTCTCACAGAGCTGGAGGTGATTTTGCAGACGAAGCGAATGGTCTTAGAGGCTAAGCTTTCCTAAAACCAACTAATTGGATTGTGATGATGATGATGATGACAACGACAACATAAACTTTGCCCTGTGGGATTTTCTGCTTGGGATCCACCTTGCCTTGGCCCAGAAGACAAAGACCAACACCATGCTGATTCTTTGTTTTTCATCCAAGGTTTCCCCTCAATAGTTGTATCAAAGGCAGCATGACTGTTCTTCTACTGTGGGTTTAAGTTAATTGTTAATTTTGTACATCTATATATGAATTGGGTCCTTCATCAAGGGAGGCGCTCCGTCTTGCAGATTTTAGTGGTAAGCCTGCTAAAGGCAGAGGGGAGCCCAGGTTTTTATGTCGCCCCACCCGTTGTCCACCTTGTCTCTCAATGTGACGCAGACTTGTCTTCTAATGGCTTTAGAACTTCTAGCTCTTACGATGACTATCTGGGTGGATTAACCCTGCATATCGTACCTGTGAATCTCGGCGGCTTGGGATGCAAACCAACCCTCTCGTGGGTTATCCTTTCTTTCTCTTGCTCCCCCTTTCCCGTCTGCTTTGTTTTTAACTTGTGCTCCTTTGCTTAACCGGTATAGGTGATTGCTGCTGCGGTGAGGAGGTTGGTAATGGAGACTTAGACGCTCAGGGAGGTGAGAGCGAGGGCCTGGGAGCTCAAAAGGAACGGGGGCACCCTTTTCCTTCCTGTTATGACACAAGGTGCTCTCCCACACACACACACATGCACACCCAGAAGCATGTCGTTCAACAAGGTGGAGGGGGAGATCCTTCTTGATGGACAACGTCATATGTGGCAAGGGGCACCATCCGTCCGTGGGGAGCTTGCTTACCAGTGCTTTTCTCCTCCCCCCGCCCCATTTCAATGCCATGCTCGCCATCTGCTTCCCTCTGGCTGTGTGTTCTTGTACCTTGCTTACTGCATGAAGCTGGTCAATGGCTTTGGAAGACGAGAGTGCTTGGCCCCTGTACCATTGATACTGTGGCAGCCAAAGGACCCACCATCACTGCCCTGTTCCATAGGTTGGGATGTTTATCACTCAGCAAAGGATTGGATTAACATTCACCTGTGCATTCACTGGACTGGTGCTCGTTTGGGGGGATGTTTTGGTAGCTGCTGTTTCACGGGAGCTTAATAAGGCAAGGAGGGGAGGGGAGGGTAATTGGAGGGAGGGAGG
>JANHJO010011019.1:0-35664 GCA_032468235.1 Pseudoxyrhopus heterurus
CCACCTTTGATTTAGAGCAGGGGTGTCAAACTCGATTTCATTGAGGGTTGCATCAGGATTGTGTTTGACCCTGGGGGGGGGGATGGGGGTGTGGCCAGGATGGGCATGGTCTGCTCAACATCACTCATATTGGGGTGCCTGTGGCAGTCCGAGCACTCTGCCAGTGAAAACGGACTCCCGAGCTCCATTTCCAGTTGTGACAGCCTCCTGCAATCCTCTGCCTGCAAAAACAGAGCCCAGGAGGGCTGCAGGGCCCTCCCAAGCTCCATTTTCACTAGCAGAGGCATCATGGACCGGTCCTTCACTGTTTCCAGGGAAGCCTCACGGGCCTGATCTAAGCACCCCGCAGGCCACATCTGGCCTGCAGGTCTTGAGTTTGACACCCCTGAATTTAGAATAAATAAGGACATCACCAGATGTCTATGATAATTTAGAAATTATTAATAGGGAGAATACAATACACTTTATGCCAATATAGTTATTTCCTGGCCAGGTTTGGGTGGATAGCATGTGGAATGAGCCCTGAGAAAGATCCCTGAGATCGAATATCAAACTATGTCCAAGCATTTATGAAGTGGAAGCTGAGAATCTTCTCAACTGACTGCTTAAGACAAATAACTGCCAGGGAAGTGGAGTACATTACGTCGTTGACTGTTGGGCAATAAACCCTTAATTAGGGCAGGGCAGAACTGTAATCTGCCAGAGCTACCAAGAGGCGGCTTTGCTAGCTGTGAATACCGGCACTTTCTTTCCAAAGGGCATGCTGTATCAAGACACTATGCTCTCAAATCATTTGTTATAATGTCACTGCAGAGTGAGTCAGCATGACACAGACAGAGAAGGAAGGAGGGAGTGCCAAAGGCCTAGCATGTGTAGGCTGTCAGACTGCTGGGCTAAGCAGGTTTTCCTCACACAAAGACAATAGTACTATTTCAGCTTGGGAATTTTAAAAAAGGCGTACTCTGAGGAGATTATTGGAATATGGCTAAATTTAAAATTAATTCTTTTCAGATATTTGTTTTAAAGTCAACCCCAAAACTGATCCGAAAGGAACCTGCAAGTCTCTGGGTTAATTAATTTTAAAAAATAGTATAAGGGCTCCTTGGTGTTCTCTGGGCTTGATTATTTTCTTACAGATGTTTCATAATCCAAACTAGGTAATGTCACCAGTAATGAAACATCTTAAAGAAAGAAGAAAAAATACAAGTCCAGAGAGCAGCAAGGACCTCTCATTTCAACCGTGAACTACGAACTTTCTCCTTTATCAGTATAAATATAATTTTGAATTTTCAGGCCTTTCTGCAAATGAGAATGGCTTATCCACATGAGTTTCTCTGTCAGTGCATAATAATATCAAAGATATAATGTGTATGGCTACCATATATAGATACTGCCCTATAGCACAACACACAGCACTTAACCCATACGGGCTTGCTTTATGACTGCATATTAAAACTTAATTAATGGGAACTTCTGTCCATAACATCTTATGTACACACGAAGTTAGTCTGCAATAGCAAGAACTATTTTTCAGATGGGCAGCTTTTACATTTCCCCCCCCCCCAAACTGATGCAATTCATTCCATCATTTTTTTAAGAACAATCCAAAATTAGCTGTTCTTAATCTGTTTTTCCACAATTTTTATAAACGTCCTGCTGTCTTGCTCCAGGACCAATTTGTTATTTATTATTATACTTTTATTGTAGGGGCAACCTTTCTATTTAAAGTTTTTCCTTGCAAGTGACTCTTTGTGCCTTTCTTAAAATTGGTCCTATAGTTTGCAATATTCAAATATAAAATAAAGAATTGCAATTGCTATGACCATAAAAACAAAAGTAGGAATTATAAATATTATTTCTTTCACAAAAAAGGAATATAGAAATGTAAAGAAGGAGCTTTGTATCATTTATGGTGGACATGTGATAAAGCAAAGAAATATTGGAGTAAGATTCAAAACTACCAGTAAATACAGAAGATTCTTAAAGTGAATATAAAGATAAAACCAGAGACTTTTCTTTTAGGCCTAATGGATAAAGAACTTGGGGGGGGAAATGGAATTTTGATGTTATATTTGCTGATGGCAGAAATTTGTTCATGCACAAACATGGAAGGATACTGATTCCCACAATGAACAAATGGCTGCAAAAGTGGATAGACTTACAAGAAATGGCTAAATTGACTGCTATGAGTAAAGAAAATAACACAATTAATTTTGTTTCTATTTGGAAACCATTTTTGGACTTTGCGCTTGAAGTAGAAGAAAATGAAACTTTGATTTTGAGTTTTGCTGATTAGATAGGCTTGATGTTATAGAAATGGCTAATATATATTATAATATATAAGTAAAAAGTTGAGGTTTTATGTTATTCCCTTATTCTACTGCACCAAAAGGAATCGGAAGTCAATGCTTTTTTTTTCTTTCCCCCCTCTACCCTATACTTTTCTCTATTTCCCTTTTCTTCTCCTTATTTTACCTTTATTTTTTTTTATTTTTCTTTATCTATTTTTGTATTATATGCTTTTATAAATTTATAAAATTCTGAACCGGGCAAAAAAGGAGTAATATAGCCAGTAACAAATAAAGAGCGCCATAAATATGGCCATTGAAAGTTAACAAGAAGCAACTGAAAGAACGGGCAAAAATAAAGACTTGGGAGGAATTTGAGGGAAGGCTTTTAGTGTGTTTAATTTGACTTTGACCTGTGTATATATGGACTCAGTCATTGTAATGTGTAAAACATGGTTTGTAGCTTTACAAATGTGCAAGCTTTGCCCTGAATAAATATTTTATGAAGTATCCACAAAACATGATTGAAATTCTACAAGTACCCGCTGGAAGAAGCAGCTTACCCACCCTGCTTAATGATTTATATTTTTTATTCTATCTTTCCTATATGAATTCAAAGTGGTGTATAATGAAGAACGTTTTTATCCTTACAACTGAGTGAAGAGGTTTGGCTTCAAAGAGAGCAGCTAGCTGGCCCATAGACCTGTATTCTCACCAGACTTTTTGGAATGCAAATAGTTGGGTTAAAAAACTATCAGACCATGTTCTGATGCTTGCTTGATATAAAAATTGAAATTGAGACCAGAAAAATGGCTCCTTTTATCTCAACTATCATTGAAGGAAAGTTCATATTTTGAGAATCTGGTTGGCATCATTCAAGGATTGCCCATCTTTTTGTGGTGCTTGAGAGACCATAAGCAAGATACCTGCTCTGAATTCTCATAACTTTGAGTTGATCTGATTTATGGTCAGAGTTGTTCAAAATCAGTCGAGGACTCCTATAGGCATTAGAGAAATCTGCAGATTATCAGAGAAGAAAAGAACATATCATCTCTTAATGTAAAAAAATTATTTGATTACCAGATGACTACTGCAGGATAACTGCCTATATGGACTCTATTGTAGTTTGTATATTCATTTTACAAGACACTGAAAGATGCTGAAAAGTAAAAAATAACTGTAAGAATTTCAAATCCAACATGCATTTTATTTCTGTTGCCATGCTTTATCACTTGATGATGCTTCAGGCTAAGCTTAGATTTGGCTTTTGCAAATGATTTCTTTCTTTAGCCTCTCCCCATGTGTACTTAATATATGATTTATATAGAGTGTATCTTCAACCTTTAAACTGATAGTCTGATTAATTGGCCAAACTAAAACCAGTAAGATGTTTTTATATAGATAATCCAACATTTTAAAAATCTTTTACGTGCCTAGGTTCTTACTACCAATCTTTAATGCAAAATAATGATTTGATAGTATAACTGTGTTTTTAAATATGGTTCAAATAGTATTGAACGTGGAGGCCTTAAGATCCATTCAGTATGCCTCTTGAATTTTATATTGTTTTATACAATATAGATTTGTTTTGTCTAGAAAAAAATATTCCATGCTTGTACAAAGAGGACCTAAAATGTATTATTTTCCTCAATGGAATTCAGTTATATCATCCAATTCTTGGGACCAGACCAACATAAATAACTTGCACACACTGACATTGTTAAATCTTTGCACTTATGTTAAATATTTGAACTTATGCCAACATGTAGACATTTTCCTTATTACTATGTTTTAAAAAAATAAAGGAAATAACACATCAGTAGACAGAAAAGAAGCCTCTTCAAGAAGAGTACAAGAATGTGATTAAGCTGACTTTGAGCAAACTTTTGAAATTTATTATTAAACTTCACATATAGAGTGTACACATTGTTTGATTCCCAAAAATAGGTTGATCTAGTCCGGAATAGTCCATGTCAGTTTTCGGATCCAGACAAGTTTGAGAAAAACTGTGCATTGGACTCCTTTCTTACTATGGGAAAACATGTAATTCCACCCCACAACCAAATACCATTAAATTGCAGGCACGCCAGGTATTTATAATAGCATGAATAATTAAGAAAGCCAGTTTGGTGCAGTGGTTAAGACATTAGGGCTAGAAACTGAACGCTGTTTCGTCCCACCTTAGGCATACAGCCAGCTGGATGACCTTGGGCCAGGCACTCCCTTTCAGGATCAAGGCAAGGACAAGCTACTTCTGAAAAACTTTATCAAGAAAACTGCAGGCAGTCCCTTGAGTAAAAAAAAACTGACTCACCATAAGTAAATGAAAAAATTAAAAATGAATCATTATATAGAATCAATACATGAGTATCTGAGTTTCATAGCTCCATTCAAAATGTTACAGATGAAATGTGATGTGATTTCATGTCGTTGGCGCAATGACAAATTTCAGACAAAGTTGAGGGAATTTTCTGCAAAGGAAAGGGATTTCCCTAATTCTTCTTGAACGTCCAGGAGCTGGCTTTTGTCTCCTTTACATCCACTGGATCAGTTCAGTTAAAATAGCTCTTAAACCACTCAGGTGTGAGGTTGGATAACAATCAGGTAGAGCAAATAGCACAATTCAAAATGTCTCTCATCCTCAAATCACTGAATCGAATGCTCCTTTGTCGTCTCTTCCTTTAATTAAAAATGGTGAAACGGAAACTTCTTTTTTAATAGGCAGTGCTGCTCTTTGATATAAGCCCGAGTTCCAGAAAAATCAATAGGAGTAGCCCTTGATAGAAATCTAGAGTTGGAATGCAGCAAGTTATCATTGATCTATCTCAATCCAGTTAACTGAAAAGCTATTACTCACTCAGGATTTGGACTTGGAAAACTGTAATGCACACACTTAGCACAGACTTTGGAAAACAGCCCTGTCCCCATATGGAAAAATGTGAAATGAGTTCCAGAGAAATCAATAGGAGAAGTCCTTGATAGAAATCTAGAGTTGGAATGCAGCAAGTTACCATTGATCTATCTCAATCCAGTTAACTGAAAAGCTATTACTCACTCAGGATTTGGACTTTGGAAAACTGTAATGCACACACTTAACACAGACTTTGGAAAACAGCCCTGTCCCCATATGGAAAAATGTGCTTTGGACAGCAGAAGCATCTTCAAAAAGCCTTTCCTGCAAATCTTAACAAGTGGATGGGGGTGTCTAATAGGAGAGGTGGCCATAGTCAAGCTCTAACCCATTTAGAATATGAAACATTATGCCAACACTTTGTAGCTGGAGAGCAGAGGGTATCCGGTGCAGCTTTTTTGATACAGGCATCATATAATGTTTATACTTTGATCCTTTCATTCACAATCGCTATGTCTTACACTGATTAGCAACCTTGCTGCTGCATTTTGCTACATCTTCTGGAGACTTTTCAAGCATAGACCATGTGGACCAGTGGTGGGATTCAAATTTTTTTACTACCGGTTCTGTGGGCGTGGCTTGGTAGGGGTGGCTTGGTAGGCATGGCAGGGGAAGGATACTGCAAAATCCCCATTCCCTCCCCACTCCTTAATCCTGTAAAATGGAAAAAACTAAAAGATTTCTTCCAACAACCGGTTCTTTGAACTGCTCAGAAAGTTAACAACCAGTTCTCGCGAATAGGAGCGAACTGGATGAATCCCACCACTGATGTGGACTATATTGTAGTAGTCAGCACTATCTATCTATCTATCCTTCTATCTGTGAGCTATAGTTGTTACGGCTGGCTCTCCCTGCTGCGTCGAAATAACAATGACCACACAAAGCATTTGAAGTGAATCACCTTTTACTCAGACTGCGAGGAGGAACAGGAACGTAAAGTGATAGGTTTGAAAATAAAAACAGCAACAGCCGGGGTATGCAAAGAACCTGCATATATAGTCCGTAAGAACCCAGTATCCGGTCACCCTAGTTCCGAATTGCACCACACATCCCATTACCAGTCACCCGGTCCGGTAAGCACTGGACCACGGGACCGCACAACATAGCGCCGAAGCCAACCACACCCCCTCCCTGGAACCACACCCCACTCCGGTCCGGTAAGCAGGTCGGCAGGACGAACATCCAGGGATGGGCACAGGGTCGGGTGGCCATCCAAGCGCGTCGCGGCTGCTGAGCGCCGGGTGTTGAAGCTCCGATCACAGCACTGAAGCCAAGCCTCGACAATAGTCATCTGGGAAACTCCCCCCTCGCAAATGTATCTTTAAAGAACTTAAAGAACATAAAATTTCATGTATAAAGAGGTCCTAAGGGTTAAAACGCTGACAAACTAACAGTTTGTCAGCATTTTATGTACAAAGTATATTCCAATGTAATTTTTTTTCTTTACTTGAATAAGCAACATGGCTAATTGGAATGAGCTTGACAAATAGATAATTTTAACAGTCAGACTTGCTTAGCCTGGCGAGACAATGGTTTCTATAGTAATGAAGAAACTGTATTTATGGAAAAACCTTGTATGTGAGTAGGAGTGGAAATGATTATAAGTCCATTTTCAAGCAGTGACTTGCATTCATGAAGGTTGGAAAAAGTGCACTGCCGATAAGAAATTTGTGGCATGAATAGAAAGAGGTAAACTAGAGGAAGGAAGGCCTAAAAAAGAATGTCAAAACGGATGCACTCGGGCATTGCAAAATATAATCTATTTCTTTTTTTTTTAAATAAACCAAAGAACTGGAATAAGGCAGATATATTGCATAACCTTTGAAAGACAGGAAACTTTGTTTATATGTTGCATCAATATAGTTGAAGATTAGTTGACCTCTGAATTTTTTTCCAAATACTAGGAAATATTATTTTTCTGCTCTAATACACAACAGACGCTATTTTTATGTGACCAAAGTCAAGTACAGTGAAGGTTGAGTAATTTCCAAGTGCTTTAGAATACTCTGTTTAAGATATAGCAACTTCAGTATGAAACACAAATAAGCTGAAAAATTCTAGTTCCCCAAGATTGCTCTCAAATGCCCAAATATGTCCCACTGAAGAAAATGAGGCCAACTTCTGAGTGATTGTACATCAATCAATCAATCAATCAATCAGAATAGAGATGGAAGGGACCTTAGAGGACTTCTAGTCCAACTCTCTTCTCAAGCAGGAGACCCTATACGATTTTAGACAAATGGCTGTCTCAAACAGACATAGAAGCATTCATTAAATTGTTGCAATCTAAGTGTGGTTTTCTATCATTCTGGCCATCCACAGAACTCTATCAAATAAGTGGGGTATAAATGTGTGTGATAAATACTTTGTGTGGTAAACACTCAAATGATCTTGGGAGTAAAGTTGGCTGGGTAAAGCTAAATGGCAACATCATTAATATTTGGAGATGAGAGCTTCAGAAAATAGGAGGATTGTAGGCTAAATTTGGAAGTAAGGCAAACAAAAGCTGGCAAGAAACAGCATGGACATTGTGGTGCCCTTGGTGCTCTCTGAGCTTGGTTGTTTTCTTGCAGATGTTTCATCAATGGACTAATGATATTACTTAGTTCGGTAATAAAATGTCTGCAACAGAACAACCAAGCTCAAGAGGGCACAAAAGACCCCAGAGTTTAACCCTGAGGTACAAATATTCTCAATTGGTAGTGTGGACATTTTTATGCAATCAGGAATTGAACTCTACTCAGAAGGAACTTCACCTTTTCCTAAGAGGTTATATCTGAAACTATCCAGAAAATTTTTCCAGAGTCAAATATAAATTACATAAATAAATGACTTAATAAAATGCTAATTAATTACCATGAAACTATACCATGCATAATGTAATACTTTCAGTTTCTGATCCAGAACATAAGACTACTCAGGTGCCATCCTTTGAAAAAGAAAGAACAAGCTGGTAACAAATTTATAAGCCCAATCAAGTTATAAAGAAAACTACGGTATATGTCCAGTATTACACACCTGTACAGATGTATCTTTTTTTACTGATGAGGAACGTAGAGGCTGTCATTTGACCCAATAATTAGATCTTGATCTGTTGCCATACACGACAGATCAAGATAAATCTATGTTTTACATGCCCATGAATTAAAACCTATTCTAGGAAGATTCCCCCCCTTTTTTGGCTTGGTACTCTGAATACTACTTGCTGGCTAAATTTAGCTATCTTTTAATTTTCCACAAGGCCCCTCACGTAGCTTGTCCTGGGAAAATGCAAGGATGTCTAGACACAGCCAGCCCACACTACTCGAGTTTTGTCCCTGTGATTTAGTAAATTCAGCTACAAACGTCTCTTTGTTCACAAACTAGACCCCTGGCTTTTCTGAAAGTGTTCCTGGCTAAGCAGTGCTCTCACAACCTAACCTTGTTTCAGAACAAGACAGAAGAATTGTGTGTATTGGTAGGCATTCAGATTTGTTGAGTTCACAAGAGACACTGAACCACAATCAAATCCATCATATTTTTGTCTAATTTGCTCTATGATCCAAATGTATAGTTTGTACAGCATTTGGACTCAGAAAATGGGCTTCCTCCCATAAACCATAGTTACCATAAGAACCAGCCATTATTCAGATGATTATTTGTAGCAATCATACAATTACAGGTTGAATTGGATCCTGCTTTGTTTCTAGAGCCAACTCAGAAGTCCTGATTCTCACAAGTTTCTTAAGAAAGACCAACCTTTGGTCAGAGAAAAAAAATCTAACTATTTTTTTTTTACAAATAATCTTTATTAATTTAATACACACCAAACGTAAGACAAGCACTAACATATAACATATACAATCCAAAATACATATATATATACATATCTATCTATGTTATATAAGACATAACATTAACACACAAAGTTAAATCATCAGATAAGAAAAGCTAACTATTAATGCGTAAAAATCTGTCAGGACATCTTTATATACATGGTTATGTATTTTTGATCAGCCTAAAAAGTGTGCTTTAATATTTTGGTATCACTTATCCTTTCTCCAACTATCATTCCCATTGTTTCTTCCCCATCCCTTCCAATTTCCCTTCCTCTGTTCCTTTGAAATCTCTGTTCTTACATTTATAAAGTAATTTCCCTGTCCAGGTTTTTTCTGTTTGCAAAAGTTTAACATATGTACCCTAGTCATCAAATTTTATTTTGCCAGTAGGTAAATCAAACTACCCTGACTGAACCTCAGATGTGGGTGGCTGTAATCATATGTGAGTGCTGTTGGCTCCATCATTTACACTGTAAGATACTGTAGATCAGGGCTGTCAAACTCCTGGCCCGCAGGCCAGATGTGTCATATGCTAGCCACGCCCCCACCCAGTTTAGTGAAGGGGGGGGGAAAGTCCCAATATATCATGTGACACTGCTGTGATGACGCAAGTTTGATACCCTTGCTGTAGATCATCCATTCATAAGGTTAAGGTGTTGGCCTAGAAACCAGGAGAGTTCTAGACCCACCTTAGGCATGAATGCCAATTGGGTGACTTTGAGCCAGTCATTCTCTCTCACCCAACCATCTCACAAGCTTGCTTTGGGCCAAATAGGAGAATGGAGGTGCAGATATGTAGAAGTAGGTTTGCAGTTTTGAGTTACTTGTAAATTTATAAAAGCAGAATTAAAATAAAATAAATAAATGTGCTTTGACTGGTAGCATTAAATAGTCTTCTTGCCCTGTGCCTAAGGAGACAAGCTAACTTGCAAAAAGTTGGTTGCATTCTTAGCACATGATCAGCAAGAAGTCAGTCATATCACTCTGCCCTCTCTTTCAGGGCCATTCTAAGATTTTACACTTAGCACTTTTCCCAAACCTAAATGGCCACCATTTTGGATCCCTTTATCTTTACCCAAACCAGGGAAGGATTGCTGTAAGGCTGTAGGGCTCTGACCGCCCCCCTCCACATAGCCCAGAGGCCTCACTGTTGACACATAATTTTCTTATCCAGCTCCAATTGCTTTATCGATTCTTCTGTTCCCATAAATGAGTTTGCTAATTTTCCTTTATGCCTGGAATTGGAAAAAAACTTTTTTTCTATTATACGCCTCTTCCAAAATCATGTTCCTTAAAACAACTGCCCCCAACCTTTTGGACACCAGGGACTGGTTCCAAGGTTTTTCTGCAGACCTGAGGGTCATGGTTTTGCATACTGCCTGCATCCCACGGATGGGCTTTGCTTGTTTGCACGGCCCACTTTCTGGCATGACACGGCCCCGTGCTGGTCCATGGCCTGGGGGTTGGGGACTCCTGCCTTAGAAAGTCTTAGATTATGATGTGGGTGTTATAATTCAGCGTACAAAGCTAAAACACTAATAACTGAAACAATCATGAATTTCTTGTTTTGGCACATTTTCTCTCTTTCTCTTCCATGTCTTTTTACACTATAAGACCTTTGGAGTAGCAACTGCTGTCTATTTTTTTTTATATAGAGATAGGTAAATAGATGTGTTATATAAATACCATCACCCAAAGAGATCCTTTTGAAATGTTATACTTTTACCTGCATGCTTTGTATTACTATCTACCTTTTACTTTTACAACAACACTGAGGAGTCATTCTGAAAGAGTATCTGATCAAAGGTCACCCAGGAAACTGTAGCAGAGAGAGAGCCGACATGCATAGTGCAATAATTAAAAGAGATTTAAAAAAAATGGATAATTTATCACAAATATCCAGTTAGTGAAACTAGAAGACATCAGTAAGTGAGAGCGAAATAGCAGATAATATATGTTTGTAAAGGACTTGTGAATTAATAAAAGAGAGTTGTGAGGAAATATGCTGCTGGATAATATGTGGCTAGAACAAATACTTTTAATTCCCCTTCTGTTGAACTATATTTAAACAATGCTTCAGAACTATTAAACTTTTGAGAATAATTTAGGGAAAGTGATGGTTTACTTAAACACAATGTATCTTTCTTTCCAGCCTCTTATAAATCTCGCTTCAGGGTTAAATATTTGTTATAAAAAGGAATAAAACACTGTAATTTAACTTTATCTTCTTCCTGGCACCAAGTGAAGAATAGCTGTCTTTTATTAAAGTCACACTGCAATTCAGTTTATAAACATTTAAACAGAAAGATAAGAGTTAAATATTGGTTAATTGGAAAAATGATAGAAATACATGTTTGAATGGGGTGTGGGAATTGATAGAATTTCTCCATTATTGGCAATTCCTGAACTGGTTGTAAGGAATTGGACAGGGCACAATTATGAAGCCTGTAAACTGAGAGTATGTGTGGGTAAAAAAAAGAAAAAAAAACTTGTGTATTTGGACTATTTGGGGATACTTGGTATGAGTGGGAAAAGTTGTTACCAGATTTTAAAAGCAAAATTGATTGCATTGTTATATATCCATGCAGTCAGATAAATCTAGAGTCAATTATAGTTTATATAAAATAGCAAGAAATGTGCATTTCAGAACACAGAAGAAAAGTATTGTTGTTTGTTGATAACACCACCAAAAACTAAAATAGCAGGCTTTCCAAAAATAGAGTTGAAAGCCTTTATTAGAAATAATTATAATGTCATTACAGAATGATAAAAACAATCACCCTATTAGGAATTTTGGATTTTTTTTTAAATGGTCAACTAGTTTGCTTTTTGTGTAAGACGTAATCTATAAACTGGAGAGCAGTTTCTCTCTACTCATACATCCAGGAAATAATATGCTTTCAACATAAATTAGCATTCTTTCTTATTAATTATGAAAGCAATGTTGAGCTATCCCAATAGTGTTTACATTCTACTGGGTATAAGTTGCAGAGAAGAATTTTTTTTCATTGGTTAAATGTTCTTTATTAATAAACGTTATTAATAAAGATAAACGGTTTTCATCATCTTTCTTTTGTTATCAATAAGCGAGTACTAACTACAACCACAACTGTGACAAGGAATCAGTTAAGCTAAGGTGGGAGGGCTTTTTATAGTCTCCCTCAGGCAGTTAGAAAAGAGAAACAAAAGTGCAGAAATATTGAACACCAACAGTCCCTTTTGATTGGCTGATTCAACTATATGGTAATATTCAGCACAGTTTACCCATTGTTTACAGACAACCTAGAACAGATATTAGGAGGGGACCATGTGCTAATCCCCCTTTCGGGCTTCAGAAACTGAGTTGACAAAGGTCGCATGCTTTCCAAACACAAAGTTTTCATGCAGGCTTTTATTCAACGCTCTATCCATGTGGATAAGAATGAGAATCTTTTTGGAGGACATTGGATCTCCCATCAGGGAGGGGAGTGTTCAGCTCTCTGAATCTACCCTGTTCTATGCATTCCTATTTCTGCTGGAAGACTACCAAGCGCAAAGTTGTTCCAGACATTGTTGATGGGGTTACCAGCTTGATGGTTGCTTCCATCCTCCTCCATTGGCACCTGTGGTTTTGTGATCTTCTCGTGGGTTCCTCTCTCTGGAATTAAATTGTCTCGGCTTTCTCCAGTGCCTGTTTCCAAAATCTCTCCACCAAGTCCTGTTTCCACGACGTTCCTTCGTGGTCCTTCATGATGTAAGAATTTTCTCCCACTCCTCCTGAAATATTTCTCTGACGATGACATTGAGCAGAGATATATCTCCATCGCTATTTTTGGCATGCTCTTGAAAGGGGTGGAGATAAATGACAGTAATGTGATGGAAAACATCATGCATAGCCTTGTTCCTTTATTCATCCAGTTTTCAAATGGTCGGACCAAAGAAGTCTCCAGGAACACCCTCAACTCATGTGTCTCCTTCATGAACTGGAAGGAGGTTCCCAGCACCTTGTTTGACTATCAGAGATATAGCAGTCCTCATAGCATGTTCACGAACATCTGCTCTGCCATTATAAATAAATGCAAGCAAAACATTCCTGAAATGTTGGATCAGATGCTGGATTTCCTGAGGAACAGAAAGGCTTCCTATCGAGAGGCAGCTGCCCGCTTAATTGCCTGCTGCTCACAGTATTTAAAACCAGATGTGGTTACCTCTAAACAAATTGAAGAAGTTTATCTTGGTCTCCGGGATCTGCAAGGTGATTCTGAAGCCTCTGTGGCTCAGGTGGCAGCTGAGTCCATGGAAGAACTCTTTCGACAGTGTGGCCATCGAATAAACCCAGATCTTATTAGTAGTCAACTCCTCGCCAAAATCATCGGGAGCATATCCAGACAGCCGTCCGAGACCAAGCGATCATAGTTTAAGAGTTTACTGTATTGTCATTGCACCTCATACAATGAAATTGAATGCCATCTTCAGTGTACATTATACATAAAAAACTATAAAAATAAAACAAAAACACACATCCTTCACATTCCATACAATTAAATTGAAAACCCCTGATATTGCATTAGTGTTGCACTCTACAGTAGAATTCAATATAGTTACTGCTCTAGAATAAAAGCTGTTTTTCAGCCTATTTGTTCTTGTTCCGATTGTCCTGTACCATCTGCCCGATGGTAATAGTTCAAAAAAAGGGTGGCCAGGATGAAATGGATCTTTAAGGATGTTTTGAACTTTCTTAAGGCAGCGGGAGCTATAAAGTTCTTCCAAAGAGGGGAGAGGGCAACCAACAATCCTCTGGGTACCTCCCTTCCAGCTGGTCTTTGGGGAAAGCGAGCAAGCCCAAAGAGAATTCTTACATCGTATCCATAGATTTGTATCCATAGATTTCCACATTCAGGTGTCAGAACATGAATTGAAGTGTCCTCAGAGCTTCATTAGCTACACTCCTGTCTGATTGACTGGCAGAGTTGATCACAGGCATTAAAAGCGGCCTTAAAATCTTAATCTCGAAGGGGTGCTGCAGAAGGTAACCCAGACCGTGAATGCTAAATATTTGGATCAGCGGGTATGGTTGTGTCATCCACTCGTGAAGAACCTTTAGAATGTCTTGCATCATAAATAAGTCTCCAACCTCAGGGTGATATAGAAGCTCCGAGAAGAAAACCATCCCAATTGTTTTCTCCCTTATATCAGGACGGTGCAGGTATGCGTTGGCCTGTTTCAACATCAACTTGAGCTCCACTTTAGAGAATGCGAACAAGTTCCGGACCAGGTGGAAAATGGCTTCAAACAAACTGTCAGGAGTCAATAGCATTTCCCAGCAGCCCAGCAGCCCTAAAGCATTGTATTCCTCTGTATAGCCGGCACACACAATCAGGTTTTTGATTGCTTGTACTGCAGTGCCCAAGAGGTGGATTTGTTGTGAATTTTCAACTATTTGACTTGATCATCTGGACCCCCGCTTGCTTGCTCCAAGGAGAAAATAAATCTGTGTGATCAGTGCAATGAGTATGTGAGGGAATTTTTTCTGGATAGCATCCGCCGCATCAGGTAGATAGGATGAAGCACAGAGCATTGGTGGCCGCAATTGGCATGATGGATTTGCTATTTCTCCTTTCGATGGTTTCTGTGTTGGGGTCTTCATCCTGCAGCCTTTTGAGGAGGGGCTTCATGATCTTCATGTTTGCATAGGGGTTTACAACCAGAGCCCTCCACAGCTCTCTTGCGCTTCCATCACAGTCCACCGAGCACTCCAAGAGTGTATCCACCACTCTGTTTGCCCTTTTGGCAGCCAGGTGGTAGACTGCCTTCATAATCTCTTCCTTGGTGGCAGGGTCTACAGTGTTTGGGAGACGCAGGTAAATTTCCCTGAGGATCATGGGTAGTTCCTCCATGTCCATGCCACACTCCTCCATAAAGGAATTCAGCATCAGTCCTGCAGCCTGACAGATAATATTGTCGAGGTGGGTGACAGCTTCGAGGGCTTTCAACATCAGGTTTGTTAATTGGGAGGGGGTGAGATGCTCACCAAAGGCCTTAGCCATTTTGAAGATGTTATTATAAAATATTCCTTGGATGGAAATGAAGAAATCTTCCATCTGCCACTTCACCATTTTCCCCTTTTTGTTTCTTCGCATCTCCATTTCTTTAGCCATTTTGCTCATGATGAGGTGGTAGAGGTGGTAGGTGGCCTCTGCGGGTGTCTGGCCAACTTCTTTGCAGGTGTCTCCAATGTGCAGGACCAGCAAAGCCACCAGCTGTCCCAGCAGAAAAAAGTCAGCTGTGGTGTCAAAATTGACATTTTCGGAAACCAACTTCAGAGAGCCTGGTGCTCTTAATGGCCCTCTCTCTCTCGTGACTCTTGGGAGATTCAATCCAGGTATTTGTGCACGTCAAAATATCCTGCAGGGAATCCAAATTGGGATCCTCTGATAGCAATCCGGTAAGCATGGCATTGCAGGCTGTCACTGTCTGCTGATAAAAATCCTGAGGTTGAGTGGATTGGGCTGGGCTATCTGCTCTCATGGAGGTCATCTTAAGAGCTGGTAGCGAAAACACCTTCTGTACGCTTTTGCCCACCACATTAGACCTCAGCTCTGCATTTAATGGGGGCTTCAAACGTGTCATGCAGGTAATTGTGATGATCGCTTGATGGAGAATTATGACAGACAAGGGCCTCGCGGGCTCATCTTCAATGATTTCAAGGATGTTCATGACCAGCTCCTCTTTGTGGGATAAATGGACGTCTTGCCTCCTGCTGTGGGCAACAGATTTGGCAATCATGATTACGGACCTCATGAAGGCTTTCTTCAGGCCTTTGTCCTTATTCACTGTCGAATACAGGAACAGAATCTGAGACACAATGTGTTCCATTAGTGAAATCATTTCCTCTGGTTGGGCTGCCATGGCTGCTTGGCCATAGCACAGGATTAAGGCTGTACGAATCTGTCTCTCCGAGAGATCCTCTGAATCCTGAAAGGCAGCTTCTAGCACAGAAGGTCTTTTTGCATGCATGAAGTGACCAACATCTCTCAGGACCACCAGGATTTCAGGGAGGTGGCAAAATGCAACCATGCCAATAGCTTCAGAGATTCCCCCTCGGTCTGTTTCTTCTTCAAATGAAAAACCTAGAAGCCTTTTCAGTTGCTCTTTTACTAGGTTCTTCTGTCTCGAGTTACTCAGTTTCACCCCGTAATATTTGTAAAGGGAAATCTTATCTTTAGGCAAGAACTGGGAAGTGTCTTGCTGTATTGCAGGCTTCTGGTTGATGGGCGGCAATCCACTTATTTTGCTCCTTGTCATCTGCAGGAATCTGGGAAGGATGAAGATGTTCCAAGATGGTGTCTAATATTTCTCTCTCGTCCATCAAGTCCAAGACTTCTTTGACGGATCTGCCTCTTAGCGGCTTCTTGCTCTCCCACAATTTTCAGAAGCATTTGTCAGAGTTCTGAGAAGAGACAGACTGAAATTGATGGGCAATTCGATGGGACAAGCCTTCTCAAAGCGAAGAGAGAAAAGTTGTTTGTGACCAGGCTGAGCCTGAGGGAGGGGGTCAAATGTGTCATAAGTCTTGAGTCCCTGATCTTCATAGTCTTCCTCCACAACCATCCTGAGGAGGAACTCTGAACTCCAGTGCAATCAACATATAAAACAGCATATAAAATTAGCCATCAAATATTAAGATTAATTTAGGATAACTTTTTTTTAAAAAAATGGTAAGATTAAAACATTGTGAAATTTCAAAGCAGTAAAAAATCCCAAGGATTTTGAATAAGATCGAGCTGGAAGGGTCCTTGAAGGTCTTCTAGTCCAACCCCCTGCTTGAGCAGGAGACCCTGTACTGATGATATACTATATATAGACTATACATATACATATAAAGGTAAAGGTTCCCCTCGCACATACGTGCTAGTCGTTACCGACTCTAGGGGGCGGTGCTCATCTCCATTTCAAAGCTGAAGAGTCAGCGCTGTCCAAAGACATCTCCGTGGTCATGTGGCTGGCATGACTAAATGCCAAAGGCGCACGGAACGCTGTTACCTTGCCACTAAAGGTGGTCCCTATTTTTCTTTTTTTCTTTATTATATATCACCTCATTGTAGTGTTGAAAAGACAAGTCTTTCATATTACAATTTCAATACATCATTCTCTAAAGTCTTCTAATCTACTCCTCACTAATTATACATATAATATACAATATACAATTAGTATTTCTTCATACCATTTCTTACCTTCTCTATTTCTTCTTACTCTTTCTAATCTCTGCTTCTTCTTTCAAGCGATTTGTACTATAAATCCCAACTTACACAAAAATCTGATTCCCCTTTATTTTTTAACACCATCGTTAACTTATCTATTTCGGCACATACCAATATTTTATTTATCAATTTTTCTTCTGTCGGTATCATTTCTGATTTCTAATACTGTGCAAATGTAATCCTAGGTGCCGTAATTATATGCACAAAAAATATACCATACTTTTCTTATACTTCCCCGGAATCATCCCTAACAGGAATATTTCTGATTTTAACTCTAACTGTTGGCCCATCATCTCGCATAACCATTTCTTAACTCTCATTCAGTATCTCCTTTCCTCTGGACATGACCACCCATATGATAATAAGTTCTTTGCGGGTGTTTACATTTCCAACAGTCTGGTGTTAAATTGGGAAACATTTTGGTTAACCTTGCAGGGAGAAGATGCCATCTATAAAACATTTTATAGGCATTTTCTTTGTTGTTGCCATCGTAAACTTAAAATTCCTCTCCCACATCTTCTGCCACTCATTTAGAGCTATTGTGTGGTCGAAATTTTTGGCCCACACTATCATGTTTTCTTTTACAATCTCATCTTCCATTTTTAAGTTTAATAAACAGTTATAGCATTTATATCAGTTTTTCATCTCCTTCTAATAATATCTTGTCCAGCTTCTGAAACTCTCTATATATTCTATATGTTTTCATGTCTTTCTTATATCATGTTTGTATTTGGGTATATGGCCACCAGTCCAAATTTATCCCTTGTGTTTGTAATTCCTGCTTAGTCATTAGTTCTCCATATTCATTTAATATATTGTTATACTTTACTATTTTATCTAAGTCCAAGACATTAGGATAAATTAACGTTTCCATCGTTGAAAGCCAGCTGGGTATTTTGATATAATATTTTTGTTTCACCTTCTCCCATACTGCCAATAACACCTTCTTAAAGTAATGTCTTTGAAAGTATCCGTGCAGTTTATTTTTCCCATACCAGATGAAAAAATGCCACCCTTCTATAATTAGTATTCTTTTGTTTCTCATATTCATATAGTTTCCTAAAGAAATTTTGAACTATTCTTTTTTCCCCCTTCATTTTGATGGTAAAGCACTCCATTTTCATCTGCCAGTTGATGTATCTTTCTTTTCTCTTTTTTCAATCTGTATGTTAACCATCTACCTGGCTTGTTTGTATGCCCGAAGAAATTTTGTTTTGCCGTTTTGATTTTTCGCACCATTTCCTCTTGTTCAATTATTTTCAGTCCATGTTTTACTGGGTCACTTCTCTCCTTTATCTTCTTATCTCCTGGGTGCTTTTGCAGATCTATCTCTAGTCTTTTAATTTCCTCTTGCAGTTCTTTTGCTGTTGTATCTTTTCCTTGTATTTTCTAGCTGTATATTTAATCACTAATCCTCGCAAGTATGCTTTTAGCCGTATCCCAGGTGCTTTGGAGTGAAGTCTCTTCTTTTCTATTTTCTTAAAAAAAATACTTCATTTCCTATTCTATCATTTGTACAAACTCTGTATCTTTTAAGATATTAGAATTCATTGTCCATCTTACATTCTTTTTTCTTCCCTTCCACCTAAGTATCATAGGGTTGTGGTCTGCCCACATGTTTGTTAATATCTCCACTTCTTGAATATCCATTATTATTTCAGACGTTATCCATATCATATCTATACGTGACCATGATTTGTGTCTCGCTGAGTAAAAAGTATATTGTTCAGATTTCAGATTTAGCTCCCTCCATATATCCTAGAGTCCCAGTTCTTGCACCATTTCAAAAAAGGTTTTGGGGAGTTCTCCTGTTGTTTTTCTTTTCCAATCTATTACTACTTCTATAGTCATTTTTGATACTTACAATTGAATTAAAGTCTCCTATTAAGCAAATATTTTCATAATCCATTTCCGTTACTTTTCCATGTAGTCTTTTATAAAATTGTTCCTGGTTGTTATTTGGAGCATATATTGCAATCAATAGGGTTCGTTTATTATACATTAATATTTCCGTCATTGGATCCTCCCTTCTTCACCTGTGTAGATTTGTTTCACCTTCAAGTGTTCCTTAATATACAATACAACTCCTCTTTTCTTTTGATTAGCCAATGCTGAATACATTTCCCCTATTTTCAAGCATTCCAATATCTTGCTGTGTTGCCTTTTGATATGTGTCTCTTGAAGACATATTATGTCCATTTTCATTCTTTTTAATTTAGTAAATATTCTCTTTCTTTTAATAGGTGAATTCAATCCATTTATGAGAAGAAATATTGACGGTATATAATGGAAAATGAAAAATAATTGCTATTTTTTTCTAATAAAATTTTACATGTACATGGATAGCATGGTATATAGAAAGTACTTTTTTAAAAAGAAAAGTTATACATTTTTATCACGGAGGCATGTTTCCAAAGTGACTTGGAGAATATACTTTGAATTTTCTATGAGTGCCAATACTGCTATCGATTAAATCAGCCTATCACTTTTCAGACAAATCTGAAAGAGATGTTATTAAGAGTCACTTTAATGAGTCATTGCTGTAAAGCAGTTAGGTCTTTTTTTCAGACTCGTATGGAAATCTGAAAAGAAAAAAAAAGTAAAGACACGGGTGATTTCATTAGAAGTGCTACTTCTGTATTATGTTCTAACATGCCCAGTTATAATAATTTAGAATTTCAAAAGTTGTATTGACTTAGTTTTAAACAAGTTTTCAATGGTGGAGTCTTTCTGGCAAAGAGTAAAACAAATAGCACATGCAAGAAATACAGATTTCTAGTGTTGTCAGCTTTGCATCTTAGCCATACTGGCAGAGCAAAGTTAGGACATTAACACAATCAATATCCAAATCTTCTCTGGTACAAAATTATCTTCAACCTCCAGGGAACAAATAAAAAGAAACAATGTTTTATATTATTTAAATCCCCTTCAATATTTATTATGAAATTTTAAGTGAGAAAGAATATTATTTTTATCATGAAATCAAAGCAATATATAGCAGGATCCCCAACAGTTCAGTTGCATTCATGCACAACAGATAAATACCCCTAGTATGTATATTTGCCTAATATAACCTACCTACCTGTGGATAAGCCACGAATTCTAGGTGGCAAAATGCACCATAAAAATTGGGTTTGGCTTAGACATGGATGTGCATCCCCACAAAGTAAACATGGTAATAGGTACCCATATTTCTCTTATATACTTATGTATAAGCCCATCCCCATTAAGCAGCCCCTTGAACTTTTAATCAAAATACCATAAAAATGTGGATCAACTTATCTGCCAATGATACATTTTCCACAATATTTTGTTTAAAAATTAAAGTGTTTATCCGCAGACAACAGTCATAAGCTTGGTCACTGTTAACTTCAGTTAGGGTTTTTTTTATACTTACTGTGCTGTACAAACCCAATAATGTTTGGATAGCTTATGCTTTGATATATTGTTTGAATCCAGAAAATGGGTTAATTCAGAATCCAAGTTAAGCATGTGTGGGGAATGCAGCTTCTATCATCTTCACACCACCCAGACCAATGATATATTGATATTTCAGACATGCCTGAAAATCAAATTTATATGTTTTTGTAAAACTGTTTTAACTCTCAATTCTAAAGGCAGATGATACTGCTACATTGATTTAAAACATAACAGTGATTCTATGGCACCAGACCTGTTTATACCGATATCCAATGTCAACATATGGGATGGGTCTAGTGGGTGTGATTTTCCTTCTCTTAACTCCAAGTATACAATGTGTGGGTGGGTGGGTGTTTGTAAAAGCTTTCTGAAACATCTGTTTTGGAGCAGAGAAAGTAGGATCAGTCTGTAACACTTAAAAAGCTGTATCTGCATTTAACATTTGAAAAACTTGATTGCAAACATTCTTTTATTCTTTTAAGGATCATAGACCTCCTAGAGAGTTTTTTCTTTAGCTATAGTCAACGGCAATTTTGTTTCGAAAAATGTTTCCCCAATTATCTTTTTTTCTCTTATCTTGCAGAAACCTTGCATTGTTACCAGGTTACAAAATCTGTTTTCCTGCCTACCTTTTTGATGGTTCAGTAATTCTCTGCTTCATTTACTGCCAAACAACAACCAAATACCTGCCCCTATGTAACAATCCTGAATGTCAAACGACTTTGCACAGAATGAAAGACTGAATTTTGTGTTATGGTTTTTTTTTTTCTTCCTTAAGGCATAATCTTAGTAGTCACGATACCTTTTCTGGGCCTGGAAACTAAGTAGGATTGTGCCTGGCTAGTGTTTCAATGGGAAATCTCTAGGAAATACCAGAGCATTGGTAGACTAGTTGAAAATTGAAAAACATCCCCAAAGAAAGCTGTGGCAAGCCACTTCAGTGCTGTTGTTAAGAAAACTGCACGGCCATGTCAATAAAGTCAACAGAAATCAACCTTGACTTGAAAAAGACTTTACTCTTTTTACATATAACTTTAGTTTGGCTTTCTCTTTGACACAATGTAAAGAAAGAGTTTCTTATTTATGCAAATCAGTCTTTTTTTTTAAATGATAAATATGATCAGGGCTGTTTGCTTTTTTCAAATTCCTACAATGCTTTTAGTAAATCCAGTGATTTGTTTGACAGTACAAACCCAACTTGTACTGTATATTTTAAACAAATGTTTTCATAATCAGATTTTAATTTGAAGAGCCTTGACAAAGAACGTATTCCAGGCATTTGGGGCTTCACCACCTCTGTTTTGATCCTCAGTGTTGTCAGAAACATCAGCCCCTCTATAATGCCCTAGAGCTGCCTTTTCCATTTCAGCACCCCCAGAAGTGTAAACTTCTTAAATTCCTAGCCAGTATGCTCAATGTAGATTCTCCTGTGTTTATAATAGACCTGAACGTGTTGGAGACAGAAGTCTGCATGGATCCAGAGAGAATAGGCAAATGGCCATGACTGAACTTGTGTCAAATGTTGGGATGCAAGTACATATAGCAATGGTGTCACTTGGGCGACAATATCACTGTATGCATGGCATTCTTTTGATAGCACTATAGTTTGGCACACATGCGGCTATGTATGTGTGATCTAAATCTACATTAGATTTCCTAACTGCAAGTGAATTCTACCAATAAATCAGCATATACAGTCAGTACACCCAGATTCAAGTTGTGTGCAACTGATCCCTTATGACCACTTTACAATTTTATCAACTGCCTTCCACAAAACTAGCATGCTGTAAAAAAAATAGAAGTCCAGCCCACATTTTGCAGTACTGTAATTGTATCTTTTTTACATCATATTGCATGTGTGTTCTTATGTATTAAATTGATTTTGATACTTCCCAATGAGCAACAGAATGAAAAAAGAATTATGGAAACAAGGAGGACTATTGAGAAAATTGACTGAATTTGAAAATCTTACAATTCATAACATTTGGTTAGGCACAATTTATTTGTGAAATATGACTCAGAAACTGAGTCAGTGAAAGACTATATGATGCTATGTTGTAAATCAACAACATGCCATACTATGTCCTTGACTTACGAGTACAATTGGGACCAAAATTTTATTTGCTAAGTAAGGCAGTTGTTCAGTAAGTTGTGCCCAAATTTAACTTTTTTGTCATGGTTGTTAAGCCGAGGAACACTCCCACCAATACTGAAAGCGCAAGGCACTAGTATATAAACAAGCAATCCCATCCCCCTTCTAGCACTGATGATGTTACCTAGTTGGGTAATGAAATGTCTGCAAGAAAACAGTCAAGCTCAGAGAGCACCAACGACCCCACAGAAGTATTATTTATAGCATTTTCCCAATGTACTGCTTTTTATTTAGAGTTCCCCCCCCCCTTCTGTTGATTTCCATCATGTTAACCAAATGTTTTTAAGTTCTCTTTGGGAACTGCTTTCTGAAATGCCAACATGCAAAGCACAATACAATGCACTGGGATACTGAAAAGTCTTTTATTGTAACCTTTGCTATTTTGATGGCTGCATGGCGAGGATTAACAAATCATAGGTTACATATGGTCTCCAGTTGCCTATTTGTGTTCCACTAGTACCCTTAAATCAGACGTGGGCTGCACTTACGTTAACAACCAGTTCGCTGGTTGTGAGCGCGCGCATCTTTGGGGCTGAAACTCAGCTTCAAACATGCAGCTAATCTACTTAGGCAGCTCCAGTGAGTACAGCAGGCGCGGTGCGGAACTCAGCTGGGCAGCGTGGGAACGAGCCAGAAAGTTAGTTATATATGGAAAGGATAGTGCAGGGGAAGGTGGGCGGGCCCAGCCAATTATCACAACTACCAGTTTGCCCGAACCGGTCCAACCAGGCAGCAGCCCACCACTGCCTTAAATTGTGACACCAAAGCACGGAGGCAAAATGGCTGAAGGTAATGGTACAGTTGAAGGTGGTATTGTGGAACCAGCTTACCTTCACAGTGTTCCAGACTATCAGTTATTTTCCATGGTCTTGAGTGTGACCTGTGCTGCTTACATAGAAAGGAAGATATTTTCCCCAACCCTTCCATATTCAGGAAGAAGGCGACTTGTCTTTAGGAGCTAGGAATCAGAACCCTGAAAGAAAAGGAGCACAAAAGTATATCAAAAGTTAAGATTTTCCTCCTAACTCATATGTGATGGAATTTGGAATTTTTAAATACTGTCCGGACAGTCTTAAAATTAACTTCTGAGTCCATTATTCAAAAATACTTTTCAATATGTCCAATGTTAAAATATTTGGCTTCATTCTGTATTTGTAAGTTTAAGTCTTCTTTTATCTTTAATTCCTTCTGGGTCCTTCTAGTATCCAACCTTCAAAGTCCCATCCTATCATGATTTTTTTAAAGAATTCAAAACAAAAGCATTTTCCCATGGGAAGGATTATTTCTTTCACCCTTTTGATGTTTATTTAAAAAAATGTTTTACATTCTAACCTTATATTTAAATTTTCTTTTGCTGAGGACTAAAGAATACTCAGTGTTCAAATTTATCAAATCAAAGCTTATTAGCTAAAAAACAATTAACAAACCATTTCAAAAAGTGATTAGAAAAGGAAGTATGCAAACCCAATGTCCTTTTAAAGGCACTGACTGTATTTTGAGCAAGATGAGCACTTGAGGCTATTTCCTCATCTCCCAGAGCTCTAAACCCACCAAAGACTGCTGTCTTGCAGTGTCCTCAAAAGGAGCAACTTTCTAGAGCACTTGAGGACAATCTCAGGTCCTCTCCTTGTTGGAGAGCAAATATGAAGAGCTAGTTTTCATACTCAGCAACTCTTCATTTTGCTCATCAGTTCGCCATTTCTCCCTTGGAAGCCCCTTACTTTGTCACAATTTTTATTGTTTTAGTATGTGATTATATTTACTTTAGAACACATACACTCTCTGTTATATATTTGTACTTAATCCAAATAATTTTGGCACCATAATACAAGACTCAAGCTTTTTAAAATAAATAGGTATGACTTATGGTGGAGCTTCCCATCAGGATGGGAAGTTGTATAGTTGCTATCTTTTGTTCTGTTTATGCAAACTCTAGATCCCAGAACTATGAATAAGAATGAGAACATATAATTTATCCATGAACTTCATAACAATAGCACAATGTTCTCTAGAAATTAAGAAAGTTACAATAGCTAGCTATAATAATATTTAGCAAATGTTCACTCAAAGTATAGTAAATTATATAGTAGAACACAATAGTGTTGAACTTGGATGACACTGAACAATTTAGACTGAGAACAGTTAATTTAAAGAATGGAAGTTGACAGATTCCTATTATCTCTTATATATAAATGAATGGTGAGAATGCAGATAGCAACAAAAACTGATCTTTGAAAACAAGCTGATTTATTTACAGAGAAAATTATTTCCATTAATAATTATCAACTATGTGAATATTCCTCTTTGGCATTGGTTTTTTTTTTTAATAGAATGTTTTGTGGGAAAAGATGTCAGATTTTCTGTAAATATACAAAGATACTTGCAACTCATGATGGCAGCAAAGATTGACATAGTTCTTCTAATTCCATGTTGACTAAATGCACAATTGTTTATTGGGAACAAGATTATCTTCCTGTAAGGCAGAAAGAGAGACCTTTTCCTCAGGTGACAGATACAGAAGGATTGTATTCTCCCACACCTACCATTAGGAGGGTTATATGTCATCGCATAGATTCTACACAGTTACACTACCTATTACAAAAGGAAAATAGTTGGTGAATTTCTCCAGCCAGGGAAGATTCACACATCCTCAGATAACGAAGAATTCTCCAAGTTAGCTATTGGTATGATTGACCATTCTGGCGATTTGATTATCTGTTTGTGCTTCCAAAGCTGCCGATCACCTATCCCCATGTCTCCGTCAGAGAATGTTGCAAATCATACTCACCGACTACTCATTTTACAATTTCCTCTGAGCAAAGTATCAAAATGGATGGACAGATGTTCTGGAAAAGTACCTGGATTGCTTTCGTAATAGAAGTAATGTGACAGTAAAGAAGTGACTGGCGCAGTTCTCCAGAGTTCCCACCAAGGCGAAAAGTCTTGCTCAGAGTTCATTTTTCAGAGTATATAATTGGAGATATATCATTGGAGGCATTCCATTTATGCACTAATGGATAAGAGAAGCAATTTCCTTCCCCAATCCCATGGTGCCTTGATGAAAAGGAGAAGGAATGTGCAGAGGAAGAAGGAAGAAGGCGTCAAAGACCCAACTCACAGTGACAACTTGGGCCACTGCTAATTGAGATCAAAAGAAATTTTATTTCTGATTAAGTGGCACTCAGTTATCAAAAGAATGACAGAGATCAAAGCTGGTTGCAGCCTTATTATTCTTCTGGGCCCCTCATAGCTACATTATTTGGATATATATCATATGAAAGGGATGTTGGACTAAATTGGCCTTTGCCCTGATCTCTCGGGAGACTTCGGAGTACATCTTAGTACTCCTGAATGATCCATCCAATCAGATGAAATGTCAAATAACATGATTTTGTGATGCTAACATTTTATCAGCTAACACAATTACACAATTGTAGTTTAACGCTTTCATAAACAAAGTCATGCAACACATGGCATACCAGTAAAAAAGCAATCATGTTCATCATTCAATTGAAAAGGTAATTGTGACCAGTGGTGTAGCTCATTACACAATCAGGAGTATTTTGGATCAATCTTTCTCACAAACTTTAGCTTCTTTTAGGGTATCATAGTAAAGTTCCCACCATAGAAATTACATAAATCTGTCACGTCCCACTCAAAAGAAGATATTATTTTATTTATTTGTATTCTGCCTTTGTTTTTATAAATATCTCAAGGTGGCGAATGTATCTAAGACTTCTTCCTCCTCCTATTTTCCCCACAACAATAACATGTTGAGGTGAGCTGAGCTGAGAGACTGTCTGGCTCAAGTCACCCACTGGCTTTCATGGCTAAGGAAGTATTAGAACTCATAATGTCTTGCTTTCTAGTTTGGTGTTTTAACAACTAGACCAAACTGGTATAATCTGGTACAATTGTAATGGTCATCCTGTGAAAATTACACCAAAAGCATAACAAATTCAATTTTCTAAAAAGGCACAACAAATCTTGGGCCTTTCTTGCTTTGATTCAAGTCAAATCACCATCAGGAAAGCATGGTAAAAATGGGATTTGAAGGACAGTAGCCAGGTGAAAACCATTGGCCACTAAGAACATTGATGCTCATTTCAAATTTTACTCCTGCTCCCCCAAAATTTGGATCATCTTATAGATGTTTGAAATATATATATGAAAGATTAGTAAAAACAAAAGTGTTAAATCTAATGGAAAGAAACAAAGTTTAATAATAAAAACCTATATAATAAAAACCTCATTTTTATTATATCAAAAATAATAAATGAGGTTTTTATTATTGAAGTCTATTTGCTTTCCATCAGATTTAACACAGACTTTTTTATTGCTCTTTCCATCAGATTCCCATCATTATCAAGCATATTGGTAATTGTGTATAATTTGGAAAGATTTTCTCAGGTTTGAATACTGGATATACTCTACAATCCTAAGAGAACATGTTGGGTGTTTTATAATATTTGATAGTTTGTCCAGTCCTGATAATTTGGTCAGCTAGCTATTGTCATATGGTTAAATATTATTTTACTAAAAGCTTTAATTTGTTAGAACTGTTAACAAAAGGAAACAAACCACTTTACTAAATTAAAGTTTTTGCAATTTTAGTTCTAATCAATCAACAGAATGGAAATACTTTTACTATTGTATCATCAAATGTAATCACTATACTGTTCTTTCCTCCCTGGAATTGAAAGTTGGAAATATCCATTTAATGAATTAAACAAACAGAACTATGCCTCCAATACTTCATTACGAACTACTGTAAATTATAAAACCAGTAAGATTTGTCAGTCTCTTCTACAGTAAGAATTGCTGAGATCTTATCTATAGTGTGTTACTGTAATATAATCTATTTCCACAAGGTGGCAACGCCTCCCTTTTCAGAAAACAACAACCACCCAATTTATTGATTTATTGCCAACAGTTTCTGTACCAATTGTGAGGGAACTTTAGGCATCCACAATCTAGTCTAGTCAGATGCTCCTATGAAACCCAATTACAATATAATGGCTGAACAGGTAAAGCTAAAGAAGAAAATGCCTCTTAGCAATGTTCCAAGGGTTTGTTTTCAGCACAGGTAGTCCTTGATTTACGACCACAACTGAGCCCAAAACTTATGTTGCTAAGCAAGACAGTTGCTAGGTGAGTTTTGTCCCATTTTACAACCTTTCTTGCCAGTGTTGTTAAGTGAATCACTGAAATTGTTAAGATAGTAAAACAGTTGTAAATGAATCTGGCTTCCCCATAGACTTTGCTTGTTAGAAGGTCCCAAAAGGTGATTCACATGATCCCAGGGCACTGCAACCGTCATAAATATGAGCTAGTTGCCAAGTATCCAAATTTTGATCAAATACCAATGCTGAATTTTTGGCTTGTTTGTGGATTACGAATGTTTAACATTGAATCTAAGTGGAGCAAATGATCCTCAAAAGAGAAAAGAAAAATCATGATTTGAAAACATTAAAACAAAATATTATTTGCCTCAAGTGACACGTAGTGCATTTGAAAAAAGGGTGTAACTATTTCATTTATAAAATTTATTTCATTAGGAACAAAAAAAGAAAAGAAATGGAGTTGTTTTTTATATTAATCCCAAAGTAAAACCAGAACTTGTATTGACTGATGACCAGATTTATTGGAGTGGGTGTTAACTTGCATGAGACTAAAAGGCTAATACTGGGAATCTATGCCCCAAGAAAAAGTACTGCTCTATAAAGGATTTATGGAAAGACTAACAGATTTCTTTTATGGAAATTGGAGCTTGGCAGGGGATGGGGATGGAGTGATCTCCCCACAACTGAATACAACTTCTAAGAAAAATATTAAAGTCACTTAAGCCAAGTTACTAAAATATTTCTTTTATTTGATGGACAATTTAGGATTAGTGAATGTATGAAGACAGAAAAATGGCAATTCATGAGGGCATACTTTCTTTTCTAAAAGACATAGATACCTTTCAACAATAAATATGATATGGATTTCAAAGAATTTTATCTACCAAGTTTTCTAAGGTAGAGATATTACTTTTACTTTTTCAGGTCATAATCATATAAGTTTGATTTGTAAAAGGAAATCCAGTTCTTTTATATGAGATCAAACAAAAAATCACAGAAAGCAGAAAAGAAATTGAAAGAATTTTTTGAAAATAATGTAAACAAAGAACTGATTTAAGAATGACTTGAGACACAAGAAAACCTTTTATCAGAAGTTATTTTGAACAACATAATAGTAAACTCAAAAAAGAACAGGCAAGTAAAAACACAAGCTATTTTGATTGAGATAAAGAGAAAAGAAAAATTAAAGAAATTTGTTGAGAATTTCTCAACAAATTAAGCTTTTACATTGATAGTTATCTATGTTAACAATTATAGAAATGGAAGAACTAGGTAAAGGAATAAAACATTGAGTTTGCTAAACAAACCAGAGAAATGCTTGGCATATAAATTAAGGAAAAGGAAAATAAAATTATATTGAGACGGCAAGAGGGAAATATTGTACTAACGGATAGTATGGCTATGCAAAAAGTATTGAAGCAATATTATTCTAACCTGTATAAAACAAGTGATAACTCTTCGGAGAAGATAGACGAATATCTAAAGAAACAAAATTTATCAAGGATTATAAAGGAACAGAAACAAATTATGAATGGATTTATAACTGTAAATGAAATTTCTGAAGCTATAAAAAATATTAAACCAGGAAAAGTGCCTGGACCAAATAGATTACAGGTTCTTATTATAGATGTTTGGAGGATGAACTTTTACAACCTTTACAAAATATGGTGAAGAGGAAAGAAAAAATGCCAGAGAGCTGGAAAGATGCCAATATAGCATTAATACCTAAAGAGAGACAAGATTTGCCTTTAATAAGAAAATATGGCCTATATCATTATTGAATAATGACTACAAATTGTTTACGATTCTGACTGATAGACTGGAAATAATTTTTCAAGAATTTATTCACGGATCCAATGTGGGTTTTCACTTTTATAGACAATCAGCAGTACAGCTCACAAAGCAGAAATGTAACATGGGCATGCCACTGCATTACCATAATTGCCAGTGCTGCTGTATACTAGACTAGCTGCAACTTTCAAGTAGACCTCAGTAAGAGTACCATGTAGAATGGAGAAACAGACATGCCTGGTTCAGAGGATGAAGTTTTTCTGCCCATATTTGCCATCTGCTCTTCAAACAAAAGTTCTGTATCCAGGAAAATTATCAATTATACCTTTCCTGAACAGGGAAGTGTGATCCCATTCAGGGTTTATGATGTGAATTGTCTGGTGGTGGGTAGGCTAACACCTACACCTGAAAACTAGCCTTTTCAGTGATTGCTACAAGCTTTACAATTCCCTGTGATGGAGATCAGGAAAGTTCCCTCCCTGTTAACCACTCACTGGCAAGAAAATCCTGTTTTTAAAAAAAAATTCTGGTCAGCCTTTGGTGAGTAAGCAAGGTTAGGAGCTGAATCAGGCTTAAATTGGCTGGGTGTAGTCTCTGTTACTGATGCTTTTAACAGTGTTTCCTATGTTTTTAATAGTATTCTTAGTGGCTGGTTTATTGTTTCCAGCCATTTTTTTAAAAAAATTGATTATGAGCTTTCTTCAATGCCTGGTTGGTTGGTTTGTTGCCAGAAACTTAAGGTTCATACTCAGTCACTAAATACATACAATATTTGGGATACCCCATATTGGCTTTCCATCCAACAAGTTTGCAGAAGTAGTCTGTAGTGACAGGAATTTCTACTTAGCAGCCAGAAAGAAGAAAGCCAGAATGCAAGAGAAGTATTTCTGCTCCATTTTATATGATCTATAACAGGGGTGTCAAATTTGATTTCATTGAGGGCTGCATCAAGGTTTGTGTTTGATCTCGGAGAGGCGGGAGGGGCATTGCCAGGTTAGGCATACGTGGCCCTTCCGAGCTCCATTTTCGCTGGCAAAGGCACCACAGGCCAGTCCTTTGCAGTTTCCAGGGTAGCCCCGCAGGCAGAGGTGCTATTCAGCCAGTTCCGACAAGTTCCGGAGAACCGATAGCGATAATTTGGAGAACCGGCAAATACCACCTGATTGGCCAACCGCATAGCCACGCCCACAGAACCAGTAGTAAAAAAAATTGAATCCCACCACTGCCCACAGGCCAGATCTAAGCACTCTGTGGGCCGGATCTGGCCCCCAGGCCTTGAGTTTAACACCCCTGATCTATAAAGTGAAAAATACAGCCTGCTTTACAAAGCAAAGAAAATGGCGTCTCTGTATATCAGAAAGATGTACCGAATTCGGAAGTCTATAATGAGAAGCAATTGTCTGTAACCCTTCTTTGTCAGGGACTTGCAAGAAATAATTGGTATGTTCCTTGGGGACTCTTCCCTGAAACTCTGTTTTGAATCTTAATCTGAGGGAGCCAGACTGTACTCTGAAAGCAAATGCTACGTTTTAACAATATGGCTCAAAAGCAGACATTCGTTACACTGAAGGAGATAAATGGTTTTGTATTCAAGTTAAATATGCCTATTCAGCTTTGCAGGTTTGGGAAAACAAAGATCAGAAATTAATATTAGCCATGGAACCTTGCTCATTAGAAATGTGGCTAGTTAGAATCCACCGGGCATATATTTATCAGTGTGTGCATCAACTTGAATATGCTGCATGCAATCCTTTTAATTAGAAACTGAACTGAAGCGAGAAGACAGGCTGTCTCCTAACTCCAAAATTATCATATTCCTATCAGGGCCTCAGCATGCTTGGGTAACCTATAATTAGGGACAAAGGTTAACACATAATTTTATATGTTGAATAACCAGTTATATTTGTGCCATTATTCAAAGGCAGGACTTGCTTTCCCCAGCAGTCTTGTGAGTATGTAAGACAGAAAGAAAGTCTCTACTCATATTAGGTCAGATGAGTAAATGGAGGTGGAACTGAAATGATTTATTTGACTTCCAATAATTATATAACTGTTTCAGGATTATTTTTTTTCCAGTATACATTTATTCTGCATTCCAAATTTGAATATTCTATTTTTTTTCAGTTTGACAAATATTTTCAACTATTTCAATGTCTCTTCAGTGAGGTTTCACTCATAAGCACTTTCCAACCTGAAATAAGTATGTTTGATTTTTTGAGGGGGAAATGTCAGCATGAAGCCAACTGCACCAGCTTGTTCCCCATCCCTGGTGATATGTTGAGTTTTATAGGTATCTCTATGGTTATCAATTGATAATACAAATACCCTTTTTTCAAGATGCACATCATTTACTTGACATTTGAATGCTTGGAGGTTTATAGCATTACTTGTGAAACTGGCTTTATGCCCTGGATACTTGCCCAGGACCAAACACCTCCTCAGTATTATTTTCAGAGTTTAAATGCTTCCTTGAAGATGCAATTAAGCAAATAGATAAAAAGGGTGGATATAACATAGGTGTATACTTTTCAATCAAATTATCTGGCCCAGCTTTCATCCAAAGGAAGAAACACTAGACAATATGATGCAGATCTTCTACAGCACATTTACTCACAAATCACCAGCTGATATGTAAATAGCTAGTTTGCTACTCAAGGATTGTATTTGCATGACAAATGTTTGCATGGTTGTATTACCCACTGGTTTACACAGTTAAACTTGGGTACTGTACACAGAACCCATTAAACCATAAACTTATTACACAGGCTATATTCATGCAACACAGCCGCCCGGAGACCTGTGGGAATGGGGCGGCATAGAAATACCAACAAATAAAAATAAAATACGGTAGGCTAGTTTGTGAGTAAAACTAGTTACTATGTTGTGTGAGCCTTCTCTATGGAAAATAATTATATATGTTGATAAATTACATACTGTCAAGTTTTGATATATCTTAGCGTTACTCCTATTCTATGGCAGGGTTTGCGTGTCATCATGTCCATCTCCATTTGGATTGATCCAGGGCATCTTTAGGAATGACACCCATGCATCTCATGTCCTCCTTGATGCGATCCATCCATTGATTCTTTGATCTCCCAAGGGGTCGCCGGCCATCAGGGTCCAGATGCAAGGCTATCCTTGCCACTGAATCTTCTTTACTGCATATGATATGTTCCATACCATCTAAATCTTTCTTTCCAGTTTTTCTACAATTGGTGCGACTCCAAGTCAACATCAGATGTCATAGTTCATATGTAGTCAAATTGCATTAGTCTAAGATACCATCGGAGCCTTTGCAATTCCATCATGTGTAGGGCCTGCTCATGCTTTGCTGTTGCTAGCCAGCACTCCAATCTGTAGAGGGCGACTGGGCACACTCTTATGTAAATCTTTGACTGGAGGCATAGAAGCATCACACAGGACTCCAGTCACCTGGAGTGTGATGCCTCTGGGGCCATTTCATCCAGGTGGCACTGACATGGGTGTGGGCATCTGGAAAACTACTGTGGTCGTTGAGGAAGCCAAGGTACTTGAATTGCTCTACTTCTCTTCAGATCTTCTCCACCAAAGTTGATGATTCCATTGGTTTGGGGGGGGGTGCATTCCCTATATTCTGTTTTCTTGATGTTCAGTCAAAGGCCAAATTCACCGAGCCATTCATTCCATTGCCATGTTTGCTCTTGGGTGTCTTCACGTTGCTTATTCACCAAGAAGATGTTATTGGCAGAGAGAAGTGATCATGGATGGGATGATTGGAGGTCAAGCATTACAGTATCCATGCAAAGGACAAATAGTAGAGGTGAAAGCGCCGATGACTGACGTTGATGGCTAAGGGAGGCGATGTTCCCACTGCACTATCGGACCATGCTAGTGATGCCATGGTACAATAGTTGAATCCACTGGATGTAAGCTTCAGGGACATTGTTGGATCATAGGGCATGCCAAATACATTTGTGTGGGATGTGACTGAAGGCCTTTTCCAAGTCAAGAAATGCCATGTGGATGGACTTAGTCTTCTCACAGCGCTTCTTCAAAAGCAACTGAGCAGTGCGGTGTCCATTGTTTCACTCTCTTTCAAAAAGCTACATTGATTCGGAGTGATGGAGACAATCTTGCAGAGCCTGGCATCGATAACATGTTCCAATATTTTCATGGTGGGACACAGAGTCAAATCGGCCGACAATTCAAGCATTCAACCACATCACCCTTGCCCTTCCAAATTGGTACCATAGTGCTGGTTGCCCGAGTTGCCGAGGCTACACCCTCAGATCCAGAATTTGACTAGATATTACCACTGATACAACTGAGGTACTCCAACTCTAACTGATGTGCCACTCCATCTGTTGTGGAAGGCATTTTATACCTACTGCCAGGTATTAATAAGAGGCCGCTCTGCTGGAAAAGACGCCTTTTGCAGCCACTCACTGAAGTGGGGCTAAATGAAGACAGTTCCATCCCTTTATCTGCTGTGGGAACATAGGGTCCTCTTCAAGCTTCAATTGACCATCTTCTGTAACCCTGCCAAGGGGCCCTTACAAGATGCTACCAGCCAGGCCAGTTGGACCAAGGTTTTTTTCAAAGAGGTGTTACTCCTTCATCACTCACCCTTTGTCCTGGCTTGTGACAGGCAGAGCCTGGTTTCCCAAAAGTTGGGTCCAGGATGGCGGGTTTCAAGTTTTGATATATTAATTTCTGTAAAAGAATTAAAACACTATATGAACATCAGATGAAAAGAACAGTTGCTGAAATTGGGTATGTCTAGTTTAATGAAAAGAAGGACTAGGGGTGACATAATAACATTATTTCAATATTTAAGGGATTTGCACAAAGAAGAGGGAGTCAACCTCTTCTCCAAAGCACCTGAAGGCAGGACAAGAAACAATGGATAGAAACTAATCAAGAGAAAGCAATCTACAACTAAATGAGAAATTTCCTCTCAGTTAAGACAATCAGTTGAACAACTTGCCTTCAGAAGTTGTGTATGCTCCAAACTGTGAGTTTTTAAGAAAAGATTGGACAACCATTTGTCTGAAATGGTATAGGTTTCCTGCCTGAACAGGGGGGTGGACTAGAAGACCTCCAAAGTCTCTTCCAATTCTGTTATTCTGTTATTCTGATCCCACTTTAAAAATATGTAACGGATCAAGAGGAACCAGTCAGGCTTGGTCTAGACTCTAGGCATAAGGCAGGTTCTTATTGCTCAAAATCCCACATACTACTGCCAAGTAGCATCCATATAAGAGATACATTCACATGGTATACCTAAGATTAAATTAAATATGGTTTATGGAATTCTTCCAATTTTCTTAGTTCACATTAAATACTGAGTCCTAAAGCAAGCAACAGATTGTGCAATAATTGAGACTCCAGATAACCTTGATAAAATAAATGAGAATTTAAAAAAATGTGTAGGCAATGCAGTAGTTTAGTCATTCAAATTCTGATACAATGACCAAGCTGGGCAATAAGCAATGTATTTTAGCTGTTACTAAGTCTGTTAATTTGTAAAAACCCAAACAGCATGTCCAAGAAATAAAAATAGATTTGCAGTATAAAAAGCAGGATTTAGAAAAACTAATTTCATATTGATAAGTGCAGGAAAAAGGTTGCATAGTAATATCTATGACTTGAACTTTTTATTTGATAAAGCTGACAACATATGAAGCAAATGCACAAAATGTAGTGAATCACAGAATATAATTCTGACAACACTCACGTTTCCAACAGCAAATGCATATAGGAAAAAGAAACAAAATTGTAATTTTATTTTTAAAATAAATATTCAGATTTTAATTGCATCTGTAAAATATTAATATACATGAAAGTGTTGGAAGAAAAATTTATCTGGTTCAGTTCCAAGCTGGAAGAAAGGCACTGGAAATAAAATGAAGGCTGATTGGAAAGAAAGATTCAATTTATTG
>JANHJO010011022.1:69924-89274 GCA_032468235.1 Pseudoxyrhopus heterurus
GGCTTCCACATCTTCTCATTGGACAGTTCCCCTGCTGCTGTGCCCTCTTGATTTGTCTACCAGAGGAAAGTAGTGGACAATAGCTTTCTTTTTTATAGGAAGGTCTTTTACTGTACACACAAATACATATGTATATGATGTGTGTGTATGTGTAAAATATACAGGCTCCTTTCTTGAAGGAATAGGGACCTAGGAGGTGTCCCTTTTCTGTTGTACTGCCTGCCCTGTGAAAACTACCTCTTTCCCTTTACCCATTGCTGTCCCCAAAGTGTCTTCTACCCTCTTAGCCTTTAAGGAGGATTTGAAAACTTTAATGCATTAAAATGCACCTATACATAGGCATAACAACCACCATTCACATTACATTTAGCCAGTTTCAAAAAATACAATTACATTAAAATATCTTTCTTTCATTTTTAAAACTTAGTCTTCAAGAAGGTCTTTTGCTGTCTTTTTCATTGGCCTGGTTGCACAGACAGAATATCTGAAATCCTTCAGATTTTTTAAAAACTATTTTTCTTCTGTCTTCTTTGTATTTTTTCTAGACTTTTTTTTCTTTGCTTACTAAGTTCAGGAATGCACCATTTTGTCACTTCTGCATTCATGTGGAGACTTGAATCTCCAATTTCTTACAATATCTATACAAGTGACTGCAGAAACAATGATATAGTACACCAAGATTTACAGTCCAGGGAAAATAGAGAGATTAGGGAATGAAAAACAGTAATTACAACAGCAGCAACAACAATAAATATTCTGCTATGTTTCAGATCTTGGACAATATACATGCAAAACATGCATTCTAATTACTATGCTATTGAGATAACATTGTAAATGACAGCAAAAAACTTTTTTGAAGAAGCACATTGAAAAAGACATCAAGGGGTGTTCCTTTCTCTACAATGTAGCTAATAAAATTTTATAGGCGAGTAAAGCACACCAGCAACTGGTGTGAGAAAACAGTTCTTTAAAAATACAACAGGAAAATCACCTCCAAGGTTTGAAAACGGGAGAGGGGGAATTAAAGAACAATGTTGTCCATTCCTAGCATCTAAAAATAGTTGCTGGCCTGTTCTGTAACAGAACAATCAAGTCATAATAATAACATGAATTGATTTTTGGTGCCAATTAATTTCTATAGGTGTCATTGGTACCTAGTCATAACTTAGACTGAAAGAACTAAACAAGGCAAGTTACTAGGACTAACCAAAATCACGCTAATTCTAAAAGTCCTAGTATGACTAAATGTGAGACCAGCCCATTGCCTTAAATTCAGTGTAGAGATTCACTATCCACCTTAATTCTTCTAATGACAATTTAATGCATCAGGCGGGCAATAGTGGCTGATTAGCCCAAATGTGTCAAAAACACATCAGCATGTCATATAAATACAGTGCTATTGCTATTGCTATAAGGCAAAGCACTTATTACCCTACCTTGTTATGGTTTATTTGTTTTTTTTTAAATGTGAACAAAGAGTTATGTATGAAGTTATGATCACTTATGGAGATTTGAAAATCAAAGCATAATACTTACCTGAAAAAACACAGCAGTTTTTTAGAGAAAGAATCACAAATACTGTTACTACTATCTTCATGACTAATGAAGTCTGCCTTTTGTTCTTCCAAGATCCAGCTACTGACTTGCTCTAAGAACTTAGTGACAGCAATCATGATTGTACTTATAGCACTCCATATCTATAGAAGCCATCACACTCTCTCTCAACCAGGACAGAGCTTATCACCTTGCTCTTTAACAATGGGCAATCTTACGTTATTTCAGCAGGGCAGACGTAAGGAAACAGGATAGCAGCCTCTTCTCAAAAACAGCTCAACAATGAGATATAAAAGGAGCCCTCCCACTCTCCTACTCAGTGAGCATCTTCTCAGGGATTGTAGGATAGTATTTTTTGAAATAGAATAGAATAACAGTTGGAAGGGACCTTGGAGGTCTTCAAGTCCAACCCCCTGCTTAGGCAGGAAACCCTATACCCATGATGGCAAACCTATGGCACGTGTGCCAGAGGTGGCACGCAGAACCCTTTCTGTGGGCATGTGAGCCGTTGTCCCAACTCAGTTCTGCCATGCATGTGTGCCTGTGCCTTCCGCCGGCCAGCTGGTCTTCGGGTCTCTGTTGCACATGTGTGGTGGCATGGGGCATGCAGGGGGCATGGGGCATGCGCAGAAGACTTGTGCGCATGCACGGGGAGCAGGGGCAGTGCACACGGGATGCAGACATATACACACGGGGACACAGGGTGCATGCATGGGGGTAGGGTGCATGGGGACACGCAAGTAAGCACAAGGGATGTGCGCACATTGCATTTTAGGAATGCATGTGTACGCATGCTTTGGGCACTCAGTGCTCAAAAGGTTAGCCCTCACTGCTCTATCCCATTTCAGACAAATGGTTGTCCAATTTCTTCTTAAAAACTTCCAGTGTTGGAGCATTCACAACTTCTGGAGGCAAGTCGTTCCACTGATTAATTGTTTTAACTGTCAGGAAATTTCTTCTTAGTTCTAGGTCTAATTTGTGCCAATGGCACTATACATTATTACTGCTTTATGTCTTTTTGTAAAGATCACTACTACTTCTGTAAGCCTTGGGGTTTCCTTAAATGTGCTTGTAGACCCTCTTGTATTTGCATGCTGCTGCACTCTCTATTATTTAATTTGTTAGGTTTATATCCCATCTTTCCTTCAAGAACTTTAGATGACATTCTTGATACTCATCCTTCCAATTTTTCCCCACAAAACAATGCTGTGAAGAAGGTTAAGTTGAGAGCGATTGACCCAAAGTTACCTAATGAGTTTTCATCACTGAGGATAATCTCCTAAATCTAAAATTTCAAATCTTTCCCTTTTCAGTATATATGATTGTGCCTCAGTAGGTGGCAACATTTGGTCAACCTTGCTGATCTTGGAAGGTAAACAGGACCAGTCCTGGTTAGTACTTAGCTAACTTGCTAAAGTTATGCCAACTCTTTCCTCTTTCCTAGTGGCAAATCAATGCATTTTGAAAGATAATAATGCTGATTTAATTGTGAACAGCTTTTTCTAATATAATGTTCATTGAATTCAGTTTCCTTTGTGCTGATAGCTATTTCTCCTGAAGACAATCACTTCCCTGACTGCATTCTAAATGAATGTAGAATCTAGTCGATTGTGGTTGATCTCAGAAAGGTAAGCAATAGCTAGGTAAGGAGATATTTTTGAGTGGGTCCAGCAGAATATAACAGGATGTTGGCAAGACAGGAAAGTCCAAAAAGCATCCTGAAGGCAGGTAATGGTGACTCATTTTCATAATACCCACAGGAAAATAGCATGGAGCCATGCTCAAATCTAGGACATTGTTAATATATGATTACACACAATAAATGGAAACTTTAATAAAACATTTGTAGTACACACATTCTCATTTCTAGCACAAAAGAGTGTGTCATTCAAACTTTTGATATAAAGGGTTGGGATAAACACACCTGGATTCCATTTGTACCTTTTTTGTGTCTATGTTAAGGAAGAAGGTTACTTGCAGGAATCAAGGATATATATCAATATCCATCCATCCATCCATGGAGGGCCATCACATTTTATCATATATGGGACAGAGAAGTCCAAATGCCTTCTTGAGAAAGTATCCTCAACCAGAAAAAATGAGCTGGATTGGTCCCTAAAAAGAGTGGAAGCCATGATTTAAATGGTATCCAGTACATACCATATATATTCACATATAAGCCAAGAACGTTATATGCCAAAATACAGCCCCATATTGGATTCAATATATCCACAAATGGGATTATCTGTTAGTATGTATGATAATGCTTTTTAAAAATGGCTTTTTATGAGATGGTCAGCTATATATATTTGATTAATAAAATAAATAAGTAGTATCTGTATATCCAATAGATCAGAGTTTCTCAACCTTTCCAGCTTTGCAGACGAGCTAGGGGTGGAGGGGAGAGGCAATGGTTCCACACCACTGGTGGGATTCCAATTTTTTTACTACCAGTTCTATGGGCATGGCTTGATGGGCGTGGCTTGGTGGGGGTCATGTGATTGAGTGGGCATGGCCAATTCAATGTCACAGCAAGGTGGGAAGGCCCCTTGCTGTGAATGACATCAAGTTGGCCACACCCACTCAGTCACATGACTGATGCTGCAGAGACAGGGTGATTTCCTACATACCTCCCCCCTGTTCCTGGGCTGACAAAATAAAAGTCCATCTAAAGCAAAAAGCTTACTTGGCTACTCACCAGCACAATGGCTCCCTTTGCACAGGGCTGGACGGTAGGCAGCATCGAAGTACCTTAAAGGGACAGGCTGCGGAGGCTGCCTTCCGAGCAGCTCTGCTGCAAAGGGAAGCAGAAAAGTTCGGCCAAGTCTTCTCCTCCTTCTTGGCCTCATATGTTTACACAGCAAACACACATACCCCTCATGGCACCAGGACCTTCTGTGAAGAGACGGTGCATGGGCAGGGAGGCAAAGCAGGCCATTCTCCTGGCTGGGACTGGCTGCAAGAAGCACTGGTAGGCAATGGTGTGCGCGGCCAGCATGAAGAACAGAGTGGCAACAGCGGTGATGGGCCAGGAGAATGGCGGGACATGTCAGGAGTCAGGACAGCGCCGGCCTGAAGCTCATCAGCAGGCCGTTCTTCTGGCCAGGTCTGGCCGCAAGCAGCACTGACAGGCAATGGGAAAGTGTGCACGGCCAGCGTGAAGAACAGGGCATGCCTCCCGGGATATGCCATTTGTGAAAAATTAAAACCTATAAAAATATTATCAGTCAGTTTATCTATGGATGGGCTTATATACAAGTATATGTGTTATGTTATAAATACTAAATATAAAGGGGTCTTATTTGTAAATTCTTTGGTTTTACCTTCTTTGAATATTGAATATTATTTATTACCTGTTCTATGTTTTCACTAAAACTTTATAGGAATTAACATGGATAGTGCAATGGGCATCTTACAGACTGGCCCAGCACCAAACATCCCCCACTGGCTCTGACTTCTTCTCTCTGAGTCAAGTAGAGAAGTCTGAAGAGGGGTTATGCTTGTTTTCACTTGATGTTCTGACCCAGCGCCCCAAACATGAGAAACCCTCTGATGTGAACTCAAAAGATTCTTTTATAAGGAATGCCGGCAGCCCTGGCAAAAAGTTTCTCTCACAGTCCAGCCGGCGGAAGATGAATAGTTGTCCACCACACTTATTCAACTCCGCCTTTAATCCCCAGAGCTAGGGTGGGGCCTCATTAGCAGTGGTGGCGCTTCCTTCCCCAGGATCGGCCCATGGCTTTCCACTGCTCTCCCCTTCTCTGCCTTCTGCACAGCCACACATCAGGCACTGGACCCAGCTGTTCCTCTTCTTCTTCATCAACCACCTCCAGACCTGGGGACTGTTGACTCTTCATCTGAGGGCTGATGGATGGCCCAGGCTCAGCCTCTCTCTCTTTCTCTCTCTCTCTCTGCCAGCTCCATTCCTTCTTCCCCCTTGGAGCTCCCAGGTTGCCTTGATGCTGACCCTGACTCCCACACCTCCTCATCCGCCTCTGATTCGGTCGTTACAACACTTGAATGAAAGCAGAATTATTTTTTTATCAGTGCAAAAAAAGGCTACATTGTGCACTGGAAAGCCTTTGATCTTATCCAATAAAACTAAAGATCTATTTGGATGAAAATAACAATAGACTCTAGCCAAATATTAACTAAGCAAAATGTCTCTTGTGTACCTGCCTAGATGTTTCCATTTTCTTTTCCTATGCATCATCTTCAGATCTTTTATGAGAATTCCTAAATATGCCATGCACTGAAACTATCACATGTGAATCCAGTGTCAGCTGAGGATCAAAAATCAGCCAAAGATTATAGACCTGCTCTTTCAGGAAAGTGTAACACCATCCCAGATGAATTTCAATCCACAGTCCAGTTTTTATTAACCAATAGCATTATTTGGATTTAATTTCAGGTTTTTCACTCTCATTCAGCCATTACCGAGGTTAGGCAGAATTCAATGGTAACAATGGTTTCTTGCAGTTAGTTGGGAAAGAGCAGTAGAGGCCAAATTCCAAAAGTCTTCCCCAGTAGATTCATAAAGGTTTGAACATCAGTGAGGGCTGGGAGGGAGGAGAAAGCAAGCTGAAGTTTTATTAGATACAATATATCAACAGTGGTATTGAACTGTGGTATTGGACGTGGCCTGACAGGAAGATCTAGGTCCACTGCAAATTAATGCCTCTAAGATCCAATTGGGTCAGAGATTCTGTAAGAATACTATGACTGAATGATATCAAAACTCACCAAAAGAAGTGAGAGAATTATGAGAACTATACTTCCTGTACTTTCTTTCCAGTATCAGTCATCCACCAATGAAATGAAAGCAGTTTTAGTACCAGCCAAAAGGCAAAATTGAAATATGTGCAGGCAATCAATATTACTCAAATACAGCCAGAGTTTCAAGGCCACCATGTTCTTGATCACCTTTTTATAGGAAAGAGTCATTTAAAACTGGGACAGATCTACAGTCATCAGGAAAGATTAGGAATCCCAAATTCCTCCTGAGTTAGCAGACTTAGTATAGCTATTCCCTCAGTACAAGAAAGTTAGAATAATGCAATAATCCAATATTGATTGACATGTAAATAAGGTGATATTGTTAGAACATTGCATTGGTTTTGTTTAAAATAGCTTGTACAGGTGTACCACTGTGGCCTCTCCATGTCAGAATAACAATGGCTACCATTTATGTAGAAAAATATCTTAACATAAAATTTCTGATGGAACCCATCTCATTATTGATGCTATACAAGTTCAGTGAAGATTAAGTATGATTCAAATTTAAATGTACTGGATTATTTTTCCAGGGGTAAGATTATTTTAAGAAGAGGTCTGTCAAGGTACAAAATAGGTAGACTCCTTTTTATTATACAGTATGTCCATAAAATTACAGAGATAATTTAATGATCTTCATAATGATGGTAATCACTGGGTGGTATATGAAAAATTAATAGACGAAGGAAGCATAGAGGACCTGAGACTTGTCAGTGAATCATTTCTGCTTTTATTTTCAGAATCTTCAAGCAATAGTTTCATGTCTTGGTGACTTTTTAGAAGAATATGTACTGAATCTAACAGACAAACTGAATAATCAGTGAGAAATATTTTATTCTGCTCATATATTCTAAAATAATAGTAGTAGATGATGAATACTTCTTTTGCTGTGTGCACATATTTTGAACAAAGCTTAGATTGAGCCACAATTGTAATAGCTGGAGAGTAGGTCCTACATACTGGGAGGCTAGCTCTCCAGATGCAAACTTTGATTATACCAAATTAAAATGAATTTAATTAAATTTAATTTATTGATCAGTAGAAGTTAACTTTCTAACACTAGGAATTAAAAATCTAGGGAATAGTTTTAACAGAGATACATATTTTTCTTCATATCATGAGTAGCAGTTCCTGATTTGCAGTCAAGTCTTCTTTCATTTGTCTTGGAAAAGAAAAAGAAATCATCACTCTAATATTATTGAAGATAGTCATCTTCTTCAGGCTGTCATTTGCAATATTGAGAAGAAATATTCTATTTACATGACTTCATTTTTCTTTCTCTTAACCTGCTCATTTATATTTTAGTGTTTTCAGAGATAGTTTGCTGTTATATAGGAACTACAGTCTTAGTGTGGAAGATTTGCACTTGCCCTCCAAAGTAATTTCAGTCTTACTAGTTACATAGGCATGAGTACAGTGAAAGAATGGAACAATATTTTATGGAGCAACAATATTTTATGTGCAAATATTTAGATTACAAAAGTTTTTTTCCAGGCCCTGGGCAGATTCTGCCCAAGATTTAAGTATATCTTTGATACTTGCATAAAGTTAGGCCTACAAAGAATGGACCCAGTCTAAGACTTCAATTGCCCTCAGCTGTGGGTTCATCAGAGGATCAAAATTGCTCTCATTTCATAATTTGTTCAACTGAAGGACAGTCTCTCTGTCACAACATAAGTTTGAAGGCCTTGAGATGTTTCCAGTTTACAGAACTCTAAAGTTAATAGGATTACCTATGTGTTCAAACTAATTGATAAAAAGGGAAATTGTTACAACAAAAATATGAAACACAGGTACTGAATTGATTTATTTTTAGGCTTCTCTATAAAATTAGTATTGGGGATAGTTTATCTAGGCTTAGCTTTACAGTCAGAATAATAAAGGGCAGGCTGTATAGTAAGCTTTTTCATAAATACCTCTTTTAAAAGCGTGTTCAAATCAAGATCTTTCCTCTATATCCATTAGTTTCTGGTCAGTCTGCTGGGTAAATACAATAATGAATAAAGCATTATTGTGCAGTGAAAGAAATTTTAATGTGCTAGTATCATAAAATAGCATTTGTAAAATCCAATATTATCTTTGGAACACATACTATAATTTAGTTAAACAATCAGATTGATGGTTAAGGTGATCAAGATAGAAGCTACAGGGCCAACCCCCAATCACCATGAATGACTCCACCATTTTGAAAACATTTCTGTCTAAAGCAGAACCAGATCAAACAATATATATATTATACTGCAAACTTATTATAAAACTTTTGCTGGTTCATATTAAAGGCCTCTCCAGTCCAATATCCTTTTACAGGTGGTGCTCAACTGAATGCCTATCAGAGGGGCAGAAGTAAAATCTTATTTCCATTTGGCTGTAATTTTTAATTCAGGTATATGTTTACAAACTACTTTAAGATTAGGTACATGATAAATGTAGTGATGACATTACATCATGTCTTAATGAATTCTCCCACTGTATTTATTAAATTTGATATAATGTAATGAATAAAAGCCAGCCACTAGCCACAAGCTAGATGTAAACATGATTGGAAGCATATTCTTGTATATTTTCTTGATTCATAAAAACCATTTATGAATTAGGCAAGGAAAATCAACCATGACTGAGTAGAAGAATAGCATAGTATATATTGTTAAAAGTCATTAAGTAGTACATCAGCAGAATCTACCTCCTCTGAAAATGTGGGCCCATAGAAGAACGGCTGTTTCAACCGCATGTTTGATTAAAACAATGGATAATTCATTTTGTCCAAGAGTCTCTGAATGTAAGAAAATGGCTGAAGAGCATTGTAAATTGAAAGCTTCCATTGCATAAATCCGAATTAACTACTTCAGAATATATTTAAAAGTAGTGAAATATATTTCACTGAATATCTTTAAAGAATTGGTTAAAAACAGGACCTGGTTGAGGTAAAATGTGTTGTGAAGTATATTTAAATAGAACTTCATATAGGATGAGAAGCTCATCATTTTTACCTTCTGCTCACTTTCACCTTCATAAGGAAGTAAATAGACATGCACATTGTGGCAGCATTTCCTTTGGAGATGGGGCAACACAGGTATACTGATGGATTCCAATAGGAAACTCCCAGGTCATATCTCCTCATTATTTGTCCCCCCTCACTCCATAAGTGAAAGTTCTAGGTTGCTTTGGTTCCATCTCTATGTCCTTTCAGATCAATCTCATGGGATTCCCTATTCAACAGCAGCAAGAGCTGCTCATGCTATTTTTCTTGGCTGCAGAAAGAAACAAAGTGAAGAGCAAGGTCTACAAGTTTATAATGCTGGCTAGAGTGCTGGGTTTTGCATGTTGTTGGCAAGCTGAAGGAACGGGAGGGACTGTGGCTGACGTAGTAAGGTTCTCGGTAGCTAGAAGACCAGGACTCTTATAGACCAGGCCGAGGACACTTGCAAGGGTTTGGATTAAGCCTATCAGTACATGTATGGTGACAGATTTCCTCAGATCTTATTCCAAATGATCTAATAGCTGACCACAAACTCTATGAACTATCCATTAAGTGTCTTGCTAAACAACACCTGAATTTATTGCTGTACGTCAAACCATTGGTGTCACAGCCTAGATTGAACTCCTTTGTGCAGCTTGTTAGGGATTTGGGAAAACTCTCTGTGTTTATCCTTCAGTCATAATTGGCGGTCAGCTTCAGAGGCTAAACAATTGAATGAAGAATAAGTATTGTGTTTCTTTTTTTTTTCTATAATTGCACAGATTATTATGGCAAGAGCAGAGCTTCGTCATAAGATTTTCAAACATATATTGTTAGTTCCACACAAATTCTTGTGGAAAACAAAACAAAACAAAAACAGATGGAAAAAGACTATTTATTTTCTCTTTTTTGGCAAATTGGTCACTTTTCTGATAAATGGGCCACTTTTAACTGAACTGTTTGATATTTAAATAAAAGCTGACTTTATATCGTGGTAGCTCATTACAAACTATGGCAATATGTAAACACTGAGGGTTATTGATTAATGTAATTCAAGGAATTGCTGACAGGTTATGAAGATCAATTATTCCTCCCTTGGGATTTAGAAGCTTTTATCTATTACAAAATATACTATATTGCAGGGTATGAAAATATGGAGTATAATGGTAAGGGAGATGAGGCAAAATTAACTCTTCCTCCATCTGCCAAATACAGAAACAATTACCCTCTCCCACAACTGCAATTATCCCTTGAAAGCAAAGCTTCCCTCCTAAAAAATGTATCTTCCTTCACAGCTTTAAATCTGTGAAGAAGAAGATGAAGAACAAACATAAAAATCTTAGATGCTGATACTGAGTATTTCTCCAATGTTTTCAGCAGGAGTTTTCCCAGACTCGCTTGAAGAAACCAGGGACAGAAATTGGTGTTCAGAGTAAGGAGGAGGAACTAGATATTTGGAACTGCAACTCCCACAAACGTTTCTCATTTATCATTATATCTGGATTGGTGGTAGGCCGTACTTCAAAAACCTATCCCTAACCCTGTTTTTAAGTCAACCTGATTCTTTAATTTTAACTTCAGACTTGTCAAACTTTTCCACTTATATGCTGCATAATTTTTAATTCTGTCTCTTTACTGCTGAAGCTACAAAGTATTAATGGTGAGAAATTCTGAAGCTTGAAGTTGCTTTTATTTGAAATATAAACTTAGTTAGGCAGGTAGTCCTTGGCTTACAACCACAATGGGACTTGCAGTTATGGTTGTAAATTGTTGCAGTCCTAAGTTGAGGCACACATGACTAGATTCTATTTTACAACTGTTCTTATGATGGTTATAAAGTGAATCACTGTGGCCATTAAGTGAATCACATGATCATTAAGCAAACATGTTAAGCATGTACAATTGTTATTTGGTATTTTCTGCTGAAAAAACAGCAAAAAAAGTTACAAATATGATTGTGTGATTGCAGAAACAGTTGCCAAGTGCCCAAAATGCAATCATGTGATCATAGGAGGGGTGGTATTAGTCAAAACATTGAGGATGAGTTGTAAGTAGTAATCTGTCATAACTTCAAACAGTCATTAAACGATTAGTCATAACTTGAGGACTACCTGGATCAAATAGTCATAGAAAAGTTTCACCTCTATTGGGTAATTTCCAGTTTAGCTTATAGCCAGCACAATACCAATTAATACTTGTATTCAGATCAGAGCAAGCACACATGGCACTTGATACAGCTGGCCAAAAATGTGATTTGATGTTTGTTTATTAAATTTCAAGAAACATCAAAACAATAAACTGGCAAAAATCAGACAAAAGGCAGGGAAAAATAGGGACAGACAAAGATATGAACAACACATGCATCTATATTTATCCAAGTAGACAGAACTTTCTGAAACATAATGGTGACTAATTAGCATGAAGATTTCCAAAGCAATGGTCTTTCTATCAGATTTAACCCTTTTAGGAACAGTAGCACAAGAGAGCTGGAAAGTAGGACACCAGTGACCCCTCCTCTATCCTGCACCATTAAAGAAACAATTGGTGGTTGGGTATGATCAGGTGTGGTATTCAGCCTGTTTGGACTGGTTCGGGTGAACTGGTAGGGAAATTTTTTAATGAATTCGGAGAACTGGCAAATGCCACTCCTCGCTGGCCCCACTCCTGCCTGCCTGGTTGCCTGGTCGCCACTCACCCCTGCCCGCCCACTTGCCACTCACCCTGCCTGCTCACCCCACCCCGCCCATTAACTCCTCATCTCGCCTGCTCAGCCGCCATTGCTGTCTGCCTTCGCCAGCCATTGCTGCCACCTGCCTTCACCCACCCCGCCCACCTCGCCTTGCCACTACTTATCTTGCTTCCCCACCAGCATAGCAGCACAGACACTTTGTGGCTCCTTGCCTCGCCTTGCCTCGCCTGGCCTCGCCTGGCCTTGCCTGCCTGCCTGCCTGCCTGCGGCCCAATTGATCTGCCTGCCAGGTAAGCCTGCAAGTTGCAGCCTAGCTAGCTGCCCCTCACACCATCTCCGCCTGCCTTCCCTATTCCCTTCCACCCTTTCCAACCATTCCTGCCGCTTACCACCACTTCTCGCTGTCCTTGCTGTTACCGCCGCTTCTCGCTGGCAAAGAGGCGCTGCAGCAGGATTCTCATACTGCTTTTTGCTGGTGCAAGAATCCTGCTGTAGTGCCTCTTTGCCGGAAAGAGAAGCCTCCAGCTGGTCACTTCCCACGAGAATCCTGCTGCAGCACCTCTTTGCCAGCCGAGACGAGTGAGGCTGTGGAGGGAAGCCTCCAGCTGGCTGCTTCCTGCCACAGCTTCTAAGTGGCTGCAGGGATGGGGGGGCTCAGGCAGCAGCCAGGCCACTGCCACCTGGGAAGCAGCTGTGACTTTCGTGGCTTTGCAGCCGCTTCTAAGCGGCTCCAGAGATGGTGGGGGGCGTGGTAGCAGAAGGAGGAGGAGACTTGGCTGAACTTTTCTACCTCCCTTCACTCTGTTGCTGCTCGGAAAGCAGCTCCACTGCGAATGGAAGCTGAAAAATTAGGGCAAGTCTTCTCCTCCTTCTCCTAATCAGCCCAAGGGCAGAGGGGAGGAAAGGTACATACTAGCCTAGGCAATCACCCTGTCTCTGCAGCATCAGTCACATGACCACCAAGCCACGCCCATCAAGCTACATCCACAGAACTGGTGGTGAAAATTTTTGCATCCCACCACTGGGTATGATATATCCAATATTACCTGGTAAAATGAAATGCACAATCTTAGACTCAAGTAATCCTACACTATATTAGTTTGAATTGGGAAATAGACAAAGAATTAAACTGTATGTCAGAATTGTGCACCATTTCTCTTGCTATGAAATCAGTGTTCTCATTCTGTTGAGGGAATCTTGAGGGAATCTAGGTAGTACTAAATTCAGAATAACTTATGGAATGTCAGAATGCCATCACATTGGCTAAGACCAAATTTAGAGTGGTCTGCACATACTAGATTGGTAATTGTTTAAACCCTGGTTAATGTGTCAGGCTGGAATTGGAAAGTTTCTAGTTAACCTTCAATCATGGAAACTCATGGAGTGGTTCGGAGTCAATCATCGTCTCTCTCTGCCTAGCCTGTTTTCCAAAGTTGCTGCTATGAGAATAAAATGAGACCCTCATGTAAGCCACATTGTATGTGTGTGTTTGTGTGCCTTTACATCACACAAATGCCTGGTTTATTCCCTGAAATGTTCTTGGCAGCTTTTTCAAAAATGGTTTGCCATTGTCTCTGTCCTAGGATTGAGAGCTGGTGATTGGCCTAAAGTCACCCAGCTGACTTCATGCCTAAAGTGGGACTGGAACTCATACCTCCCAATTTCTACCCTGGTGCCTTATCCACAACATCAGACTAGCTCTTTAAACTACCTTGTGGTATCTTCCGAAAAGCTTTAGTTTCTCTATTGCAAAAGAAAAAGGAAAGCAAAGAAGATGAAGTAGGATTTTTTTAATTGAACAAGCAATGAAATTGTTTGTTTTAAAACAAAACTCATTTAAAAGAAGAGAAATCTAAGCTGGGCCATATTTTCCTCACACAACTGGAAGTAACATTTGCTTCTTCAGTTATCCACCTCATCACTGCCAAATACAGCAGTTTTCAATTATAAACGTGGAATAAACAGCTAGTATTATGCTGTCCGCTGCTAAAAGAGAAACAGTTTGTAGCTTCTTCTTCTTGTTGTTGTTCTTTATTGCTATTATAATTGTAATCAACCAGTATAGCAAGTTAGCCAATTCTGGATGATTTAAAAAGTTATGCAAGATAGAAAAAAAGATATAGACAGGAAAATGCTAAAACATATCAAACCATGCCAAATATTTGAGTGCTTGTACATACTGAATTGAACTGAATTGACTATAATGCTATCCAAATTGAAGCCAATAAATAATACCAGGAAAAGAAAAAACAAAAACTAGAAAAAATAAATTATAAAATAAATGTGAACACTTTAATGTAACCCTACAAAGTTTTTTAAAAAAAATTGAGTATACTGTCATAACCAAAGAAATAGGATCTAGAATATGAACAAATGTTTAAACAAAAGTATTTGATAAATTACTGAGGAGTGCATTCTACAGAGATCCATTCAGTTTACATTAGCTTCCTGTCTATTAAAAAAAAAGGAGAGGAGAGGAGGGGAGAAGAGAGGAGAAGCTAAAGGAGGATTGAGAAATGCCAAGAAAGGAGATAGACAAACTAAATTCCAACATAGTTCCCCTCACGTGGCTGAAAATTTTTTTCAAAGCAAGGGACTTACCTCAGGCTCACATGGCCCTTGGTGGATTATTGTGATATTGTTTCCACTCAACCTGAAAGAAAGAATTTGGCCTCAGATTCATGTCAGGCATGAAATGGCCAGAGCAGGGAGAAGTAATGGATGTTCTCCAGTAGGATCTCTAAAGGTCTCAACAGAAAAGACTTCAGAGTGAGCTCGCTAGACTTCTCTCAGTCAACCAGACTTGCGTTTGGAACCCATTCATTTGAGCAACATGAGTCCCCAGAGGGGACTTTCTCACCCAAGTGGACAAAGATCTCAAGAGTTAACCTTTTTGTCATACAGAGACCACATTTATTTATATAAGTCAAACCATCGCTTCCACAGAGAGAATCAATGATCCTGGGGCAATGGCACAAGTGCTGGAAAGGGCTGCAGATTTCCAGCTGAGGATTTGGACAACAGGGTGATGCAGAAGTGTGTCCATGAGTGATTACTTGCTTGGGATGATGTGCCATTGAGTCCCAAAGTAGGAAAGTGACTCACCTCTTAGCTTTGCAAAATTCACATACATTTGGATAAGTCACACCATCGGTGCCACAGAGAAGACCGAAGATCCTGGAGCAACCGGGCAAGTGCTGGAAAGGGCTGCAGATGGCCAGCTGAGGAGACTGTTGGCCCTATGAAAAGACAAAGATCAGATCACCTTCTGAAAACATTTGATCATTAAGGTTGTCTGGTGCCTTCTCTGATGCAGCACCTGCCCTGTGGAATAGCAGCCCTACAGAGATTTTCATGGCTCAAATTCTGTTGTGTTTTAGTAACGCATTGAAATATTTGAGCTGTGAGGTAAAGAACGGACTGGGAAATGCCTGGAAGGGAGATGGGCAACTCAGTTCCAGAATAGTCCCCCTCATGTGGCCGCAACCATTTTTCTAAGCAAGGGCCTTACCTGTTTTTCACATGGCCCTTGGTGGACTATTGTGATATTGTTTCCACTCAACCTGAAAGAAAGAAGAATATGGCCTCAGATTCATCAGAGACATGCAATGGCCAGAGCTGGGGGAAGATGTTGTCCCACCGGATCTCTAAAGGTCTTGACAGAAGAGATTTCAGGGTGAACTCTCTGGATCTCTCTCGGTCAACCTGACTTGGGTTTGGTACCCGTTCATCTGGGCTGCATGAGCTCCCAGAGGGGACTTTCTCATCCAAGTGGACACAGATCTGTAGGTCTAACCTTTTGGCGATACAGAAAGCACATTTGTTGGGGTAGGTGACACCATCACTGCCACAGAGGGGAGGTGACTCCAACGTGCATTTGTTGGGAAGGCCTCTGTGTTGCACCAGGAACTCGCTGCACTCATCCTGTGAAAAGAAGGACAGAGGTTTCCTCCAGGAAAATGAGTAAAAGAGAATTTCTGACTGCTAGCACCAGCTTCAAGGTGAAACCTCTAAGCCTTGGTGGATGCTTTGGATGCTTGGTGGATGCTCTGCTGCTAAATAACAAAAACCACAACATTCTTTCTGTTAATGTTGAAAAGCATCACAGTAGAAGACAGGGACAAACCACTTTTGTTCTGCAAAAAGAACATGGACATCATTACAGTTCATTTCAACTTGAAAGCAACTCACTTAATTTACTTTGATCTTTGCTGAGGGTCAGCTAGTGCCTCCATTTGTCTCATTGCCCCAAGTTGAGCCAGTCAATGGGACAGAGATGGCAAAAAGCACTTGTTACTGTACAGAGGTCACACAAACAAGCAGTCTTGTGCTTCTCCTTCCCACCATTTATAGTTGTTTGGGGATCACTATCAGGTGATGAGGAAGACCTGGACCACTGATTTTCTCACCTCGGCTCAGACGTTTAGTGCATAAGATGGGAAATTCTGTGAGTTGAAGTCCACACATCTTAAAATTGCTAAAAGCTGAGGAACACTGGTCTAGAGAATGTCATTGAGCCCAAGAAGCCTGACCTAGCTGAATTAGTCTTGAAAGTTTTCCCAACTGTGGTTTAGGCCCATGTGAATCATAAAAAAATAATGCTGGTACTAACCTCTTCTCCATTTTTACTAGCAGCTCCTAGAGCGAAAATACAGAGTTATACATTATAGATTCCAGAAGGCATTGTCTCAAGAAAAGAAATGCATAGATTCAAAGTTACATAAAAGCCTGTTGTACCATGACAAAAATTTACCCTCTATTTATTAATTTTAGTTCATCAGTTTAGAAAAGAAAGCTATTGGTTTTTTCCCTCTGTTCAGAGAAAGGCAAGTGACTTTCAACTGAAGGAATTAGGAACAAAGGAAACTTTCTTTTACTAGAACAAGATGGTCTTTTGCCCATCTAGTCGAAAATGAGTGTGCTCTGATTGGGTGTGCCTTTGTAAATTTGATGTCTATAAATTGGACATACTTGGAGCTGAACCTGAGTCTTCTGGCATGGTAATTTGGTTTCCACTAGTCTGACTATGTGTCCAGCTTTCCCCTGATGTCATTTCTTTGAAGTCAAATGTCACTTTTCCTGGGACCATGAGCTACTATGGAGCCCAAAAGAAGACATTGTTTCTTTAAGGAATTGCTGATAAGTGAAATGTTCATGCCACACATCTGCCAAATTGTCTTTTCACATTCATATCCAGATTATTGACAGCCTGTGTCTATATCATCTATATTGTCTAGAATAGTTCATCTAGATCAGGGGTGTCAAACTCGTGACATCATGGCGGCATCGCATGATGTATTCCTACTTTTCCCCCTTTCACTAAACGTGGTCAACACATGACATATCCGGCCCATAGGCTGCGACTTTGACAGCCCTGATCTATATTGTCTAGATCATCAAGATCTATATCTGCCTCTATCTACAGCTATAGCTGTAATCTCCCTACATACACACAAACCTACATATACACAAGAGAATATGACTTCCCATTGACTTGTTTTGAGCTCTTGGAAAAGATCATCATCTTCATCATTATCATCATCTCCAAGTATCTGTTCTTAGGACTCACATGGTGGCATGATCATCAGTCTATAAGCCTAAGTACTCACCTGAGAAGCAGCAAAAAAGTATCAAAAAGGCATGTATTGCCTTGCTGGTGCAGAGTTCCATTGTCCCTTGTCCCTAAACTCAGAATATGAATCCCTGAAATGTCACCTAGTGCATTTTGTGGCTTATATTGGTTCATGTTGCATTGTGATAAGGTAACCATGCCCAAAGGCTATTTGTTATCTTAGATGGGAGAATTGACAAAATATCTCCTTTCTCCCAGTGAGAATTATAATGCAACTTACATTTTTAAAGTAACCTTTAGCCTTTTTTTCCTTAAAAACTTGTCTCAACCCTCACACTAGAAAGGGATTATATTTTAAAACAAATAAAACCATAGGTATTGACTTGCTTAACTACTTTTTTAATGGAGGTAGTACATTTTCATAAGCTTGTTACTGTACAGTTATCTTGGATAATTATCATCCAGAAAAAAAGATTTCCTCATGCTAGAAAGGTGACCTTATTGTACGTTGCACAACTGAAAGCAATCATTTGATGGTTTCTCTTCATGTTATTGATAGATGGAAGATAAATGTGCCTTAGTTACTGTTATCAGATTACTTCCTCAAATTATATAGAATAATACAATAAAGTTATATGGAATAATAGAATAGTTATTACTATTAGAGTTAAGTTCACTTTATTGTATGCAGTGTCAAGGTCTTTTGGGAATTTGGGAGTTGATCCAAGATACAGCGTACAGAGCAAACTTGTGAATTTTCTCTATTTTTTTTATTAGCAAGATGAAACAAGGCATTTTCAGGCAAGTTAAACAACTTAGGCAGTGTTTTGTTAAAGAAGTTAAATAAGCAGGATTCTTTTTCAAATTCTTCTGCTCCCTGCAATAGTTTTGATATGATATGGTCTGTATTCAGGACAATGATTTGTAAACTGCTTTGCAAACTGAAAGGGTATTCTATGTCATAGGCAAGAATGATCCTGCTGCCATTCCCATCCTCTCTCCTCTGGCAAATGTTTCATGTATGCAGTGCTTCACAAAAGAGATTAGTAATTTACTAGTCAAAGGGATAGTTTCAGAATGAATTATTTTATAAATTAAAACTATAACTTTACAAATAATTATTCAAGCAGATTTCTGATGATCACAAGCTTTGTTAGGAATGTACAAAAACATTCAAATATTTCCTTGAAGAGTTGAGGCAACTGTGTTTTCTGAACATCTTGGTATGGCTGCTTTGAGAGGTTTTTCCAGGTTATCTGTACATGTACATGGATATGAAGGAATGACTTTACTGGGGCTGTCAGCAAAAGGAAACTGCAAAGCCCTTTTCATACAGCCCCTTTGAACACATAGTCTTTGTCTCTGGGAAGTAATCATGCACAAACTTTGGCTATGAAAAGTGCCTTTGCCCTAGAGAAGCCTTTTGTGCCATGGAGATGATGAGATGCTTATTGTTCAAGCAAGGAAAGACTGCAGTTCTTCTTAATGAGGTGCCACACAGCACCATAATACTTACTTGGGCATTTCCACAAACATATATGATAACTACGTAGTTATCATACAAGCTGTATTATCTAACTCAGGCAGCAACACACTTGGTGATCATGTGTTCTTTCTTTCATGCGTGCTCTCTCCCTTCCTCCCTCACTCCCCCTCCCTCCCTCCCCCCCTCTCTCTCCCTCTCTCCATCTCTCTCCCTGAGTGTGGGATGTGTGAGTGTCTACAGAGATTCTCAGTTATCCAGATCATGGTTGTCCCAAAGGTGCTTTTTCAAGAGGCAACTGGAATTTATGGTGTTTTTTTTAA
>JANHJO010011022.1:94796-109246 GCA_032468235.1 Pseudoxyrhopus heterurus
GTTGGCTTCCTACAGGTCCCGTCAGTGAAACAATGTTGGCTGGCGGGCCCACGGGGGAGAGCCTTCTCTGTGGTGGCCCCAACCCTCTGGAATCAACTACCCCTGGAGATTCGGATCATTCCCGGCCTGTTGACCTTCCACCGGGCTGTTAAGACCTGGCTATGCCAACAGGCTTGGGGCTAAGGATGCTACCCGAGGGTGGGGATTTTAGAGTTCATAGGGTATTTTAATCATAAGGGTTTTTAAAGTCTATTGGGTGTTTTAATAGTATGTGATTCTGTGTTGATTTTAATTGGTTTTATATTTTATATATGTTGTAAGCCACCCGGAGTCCTTCGGGAGTAGAGTGGCCTATAAATGGTATTAATAAATAATAAATAAATATTGTATTGCAGAATTGTTATTGCTTGCAATATTCATCCGTCCCCTCCTCTCCCTCTCATCATACATTTAAACAGTTTTTCTATATATTTGAAATATCCAGTGACCTGAAAAATCTGCTTGACCAGAGAAGACAAAGAAGTAAATGGTTTGTGCTTCACAATCTTATTCAAATTTCAACATTCAGCAATGTAAGTTAATTACTTAAAGATTCAGAGAAGCTCTGTTGTGTTAACTTTCTTTCACAATATTTTTTTAAAGAGTGGAGGAAAGCTAGTAACTCCTCAAAATTTTCTGCTCTGAAGAAAACGAAGCATAAAGCCATAATTTTAGTAGACTTAACATATTAATTATGGGAAAAAAATGAAACTTCAGAAGGAGACAGTGGGAGAACAGCATATGGTCAGATTGTAGGAGATGAGTAGGTTAAGGCCGAGGGAGGGGTCAAGTGTGTCATCAGCCTTGAGTCCCTTCATTCCCACAAGAGATCTAAGTCTAACCCACCTTGAATTCCATTGAGTCTTATGTATCGCCAATTTACTTTGACCAATATTAGTTCAGATTCTTGTAGAGAGTGTTAACATGCAAAAAAACCTGTATTCATTTGAACTGCTCTGGCTCCTGATTTCTTACACAAAACTAGCAAAATAGCAATTTTGTTTATCGTATGTTATGAACAATATAACAACATCATGTGGCTATATTGTTTCTCATATGAATCACTATCAATAAAAATTATTGTTTTTTTTTTTTAATTATTAGTTAATATGTGCAAATAGAAAAATTAGGAATTAGAACCTTTGTATAATGAGATTTATCTTGAATAATCTGTGCAACACATTTTTTCCTGCTTGAAAGAAGTATTCAGGTTTTACAAATAATATAAAATGACTGCAAAAAAGAAAAACTAATATAAACCCATGTAACAAAACTGCTGCTGACCACTAAATATGATCTCTGTTTAATCATACCTGCAATTTGACCAATTGCTCCAAGCAGAATGGCTGTTATAATGATCCCGGGATCGAATGAAGCAGTGGGAACCCAAAAAACAATACAGTTTCTTAGTAGTGGCCTTGTTGTCTCCATGTTGATGTAATAATGAATGATCAATTTCAGAAATCTGAGAATAAAATTACAACTTCCATTTAATACATTGTAAATTCATTTACCAAGTACATAAGCCTAAAAAGCTTACGCTTTTTAGCGTTTCCAGAAAGGGTGTGTCAATCCTCCTAAATCGAGATAGACAAGGATGTGGACATTGGATTCAATTCAGTTCAATTCTGATTATACATGAATCTTGTCCTTGTTTTAGGAGTATATAAAATGACAATCCCTCCTCATTCTGTTTTCATAACAAATCTATCAAATTTAGAGCTGCAGTGGTGCAGTGGTTAGAGTGCCATACTGCGGGCTACTTCTGCTGACTGCCAGCTGCCTGCAGTTTGGCAGTTCGAATCTCACCAGGCTCAAGGTTGACTCAGCCTTCTATCCTTCTGAGGTGGGTAAAATGAGGACCAGGATTGTTGGGGGTAATATGCTGACTCTGTAAACCACTTAGAGAAGGCTGTAAAACACTGTGAAATGGTATATAAGTCTAAGTGCTATTGATATCAGGTTCAGTTGTGAGAATGGGACTGGTCCAACCTAGTGGACGTGAGGATTTGAGCTGAGGTCTCCTGGATCTCAGTTTCAATACCTTACTCAGTAGACCAATGCTCCCTACAGATGATCTTTACAGATTTTCATAATGCCCATTAAAATATATGAAAAGTGCTAAAACTGAATTGGCTGAAAATTCATGAGATTAATATCAGGCACTAGAAAGTGAATCATTGACATTTCCCAACCTTCACTATTCAGAGATAATGTCTTCTGCTATGGAGCAGATGAAAGAAGATCACTGCCTTCCAAGTGTTCCAGATATATCTATACAGGAAAGCAACAGGAAGCAACATTCCTAAAAATCTGTATCTTGATTTAATCCAGAAAATACATTTTGGAACGCTGCTATCGGCCATTGTATGCCAAAGCAACTAGACACAATTCCCTTGTGCCATCAACTAGAGACAATTCCCTTGTGCCATCATTCTGCTGAACACCTTATTCTCACAGTACTGTCTTATGCCTAAGAATATTTATCCATGAGGTTTATATCCAAACTTCTATAGGACAGCAGAACTGCCTACATCAGATTGTCTGCTTGTAGTTCATCAACTATCTCATTTCCTGTTCTCATTATTGTCATAGTTCTGCAACTGTGTGTCTTAAAATATCTTCAAAGAAAGTACATGTACTTAAAAAAATTACCTGTTCATTATTATTGAAAACTATTTTGACCTGGTAAGTAAGTCCAAAATAAGAAACTGGGGTGCTCCAGGTTGCAGGATGTAACAAAATCAGTGCGCCATTTCTGGTAACCTGGCACGGAGAAATATCCGGCTTTACTGCATGAGACAAGTAAATGAATATTATATGTAACTGTATCTATTTTAGTTAGACTTTTAAATTATTACATATTGTTAACATTTATCATTTTTAATGAGCTCAGAAGGGTCCCATTTATTGTGATTTCATATTAGCTACTTGCTCTTTTATTATGGGAGAAAACTACCAGATCAAAGTTCTTCTTTTGCTGATATATGTTTCTTTGAAGACTACAGTATAGTTTTTGTAGGAAAATCTGGGTAGCCTATATCAGAATTAACCATTTGTGGACCTCTAAATGTTCTAGACTACAATTCCCAGAAGCACCAACTAGCATGGCTAATGATCAGATTAAGGGAGCTAGAGTCTAATACATTCAGAGGGAGCTCACCCAGATACCATAACTATGCTTAAAAATTTTATGCTCTTTGATCATCATAAGTGTAAATGGTGTCAAATATCTGTGAAAATTAGCCAGGTGGTCTGTGTGCTCACAGGTGGGTAGGTATTAAAAAGATTAACCAGGCCTGGTTAGTAACTGACTAACTTGGTTAGCACCTGATAGGAGACTGATTGGAATTCCCCTGGCTAGGAAAAGAAAGGCAATAGCAATTCACTTCCAGATAGTTGTCAAGAAGCTATTTGAATATGATCATGAAGTTTTGGAAGTCAAACTCAACTTTCGAGACTTGGATTTGAACTACATGAAAAACCAAAGACATTGTAAGCCTGATGGGCAGGCATTATCCCTGAAATGAGATTACTATTAGACAATCCTGATTTGGATAAGTGTATTGCTTATTCTTGTCCTACAAATTGTTTTGATTTCAAAAAAGCCACTCAGAAATTTTCATTGGGAAAAGACTCACAGATAAGCTTATGTTGCCCTCTACTGTCCATATTATATATTGCAGCCAAAAGGGGAAATTATTTTTGTATATGGAAATTGTTATTTTTTTTGTTTGTTCTCTCAGCCTGTTGAATTGACAAAATGAAGTATTTTACATGACTTACAGATGTCCTTGATGAAGAAACTTCTGGTATGATTTTCATAGACAAATACATCCATCAAAAAAACATGAAGATATACTACAATTAGTTCATACTCCTCAGTATATGAACAGGGATTTTCTCTTCTGCAGGAAGCCGAATATTCTGTGTTTGTTTTCTCAGAATTAATGTCACAATTTACTGTCCCTGGTGCAGACCTGCATTTAAAACCAAGATCCAGATAAGCCAGGATTTCTACCTCTTATTTTTTAAAAACCTTAATTAATTATCAGATTTAAAACATCAGCAATGAAAATAAATAAATATAGACTTCAGAAAATATGTTCTAGAAGGTTACCCTTGTATTATTTTTAGTATTAGTATTGTTAGTTACATTGAATTCTCTCATGGGATCAGATCATTTAATAGCTCTATCCTATAATTAGTTTTCCTGGATTAGATAATTTTACCAGTAGGTAAAGACTACACCCAGTGGTGCGATTCAACTGGTGTAACAACCGGTTCGGTGAGTGCGTGTGCGTTGTAATAAAAAAAGCAAGCAAATTTACCATTTACTGCAGCTCCGGTGAGTCAAAATAGCTGCCGCGCTGATCAGCTGGGCTTCAGAAAAAGGAAATATAGCACAGAATATTGCAGGGACGGGTGGGCGGGCCCAACTCATCGCCGGAACTACCAGTTCACCCGAACCGGTCCGTACCGGCTGAATCCCACCCCTGACTACACCTTGTAATAATTATGAACATTCACTTTGCCCTAGCTTAGACAATATGACAAGCCCAATGCTATCATTGGGCTTGTCATATTGGGTCATTCATCTCTTAAAGAACATTTCATATACAATGCTTTACTATGTATTCTACTTCATTAACAAATTCGATTTTATTGAGCTTAATTTTATTGAGACCATTCTAAAGCGCATAAGCAATTGTTCCTAATTCTACTGAAGTTTCAAAGGGACGAAAACTGTACTAGGACATCGCTGCTTCATCGTTCTTGCACTGCAATATCACATGGAAGTACTTAAGAGGCAGAGTTTATTTCACAGTTTAGACTTCATCACTTGTCCCTTCTTCACAAACAGCTTGGTGATCAGGGTATTTGCAAGATGCATATAATCCATGTATCTGTGCCCAATTATATGCGCAATATAATAATAAATGAAATGACTTACTTCATTTGATTTTCATATTCATATTCAATCCGAAATTTTAGGTTTGGATTTTGACTCTGCACTTTCCAAAAGCATGTGAAGTTCCCTGAATAATTATTTGCTTCACAGTAGAAATAGGCATTTTTCTCTGGATATAGAGGGCAAAAATAAAATGGCCTTAAAATACATCATGTTTTAAAGCATCCTAGTGACTATTTCTGATTTGTGATTTTATGCAGGGCATTTTCAGGGCATTGAAAGCATCAAGGTGAATAAAAAAATGTAAGAAATTATTTTGTGAGTATACACAAGTAAATTATATTATGGTACAATATACATAATAATTCTGATCCACACAAAAAAAAGAATTCTCAAGTTTTTTTTTTAATGTTCATGCTATTCTCTCTTTCCAAGCATCTGAATTTTATGTTATTTATTTATTTATTTATATACTTTTTCCCACTGCAAAAGCAGGAAAAAGTCTGGCCATGCCTTACTCTTGTTGACGATATTTTTTCTTTATCTACAGTGAAAATACTATTACCAGTCCAAACAATATTCCAAAATACATTCTTGGTTAAAAAAAAAAACCCTTCTCATTCCCACTCCTTAATGCTAGTCCCTTTCCACAAACAAGTAAAGAAATATAAACAATCTTGCTGTTTGTGTATTGAGAAATAAATTGTGTTTGTCCGTGTGAAGGAAGAAGTGGGGGAAGTAATCCTTTTCATTCTCTTCCTTCAGGGAAGAAAAACTGCTTCTCTCTTTCCAGAAAGGAACTGATTAATATTTTTTTTGAGAGGTGGGAAGATTGGCAAAAGGACTGGGGCATTTAGGGTAAGGCTTTCTGTCTCTGAAGTTCTGCCCATGATACATAGTATCCGATTCTTGATTGCATCCCTCATTTAGGATTCTTGTGCTAGCAAATCCTAGTGTCAAGGGTCTGTATATAATGGCTTACTATTGGATAGTTTTGGGATTCTGTAAGTGTTGCGGTTCTGCAGCGTGCTGCTGATCTGGCAGTAGATTCTGACTCCGAGGGAGATATGGAGTCAGTGTTGGAGGAAAGGGAGGAATCGGCTGTTGACATCATGCCAGAGGATGGTCCTTCCACAAGCTATCAGGAGCTGGTGGTTTCTGAAAGCAGTGGAGAGGAAGCCTTAGCTGATGCCAGAATCCGGCAATTAATGAGGAGGCAACAGCAATGTCAGCAATGCCGGAAGGGGAGAGGTCGAGCTACAGCTGACCAGTAATTCACCACAGCATAGAGGGGTTAAAAGGGATGTGGTTGGAAACAGCTCTCTGCAGAGAACAACTGATTAGTTTAGAGAGTATCGTGGTTCGTGCGGCTTAAAAGCCCGGAGTGTGCTGGAGAAACTGCCAGAGCCAACTGGTAATTAGACTTGTGCTTTATTTCACAGCAACGGGGTTTTTGTGGAGTTTTGGACACTGCACCTTTTGTGGAGTTTTGGACATTGCACCTTTTAGAACTGGTCCTGATCCGTGTGCTCGGGCGTGGGACAGAACAGGTATAGGGTTTCCTGCCGGAGTAGGGGGTTGGACTAAAAGTCCTCCAAGGTCCCTTCCCACTCTGTTATTCTGTTAAATCATAATAAGAAAAAAAATGTACCTATGTTTTCCCAAAACTCCTGTGCTTTCAATCTATCTAAGTTTTCTTCTTCTTCCATAAACGCCAAGGCACAACTTTATGTTATATGTTTCCTTTCCTTCCTTCTTTTTCACTATCTTTCCCATGCCTTTGGCTGAAGTCTTCAATAGCAATAGCAACAGGACTTAGATTTATATACCGCTTCACAGTGTTTTAACAGCCCTCTCTAAGCTGTTTACAGAGTCTGCCTATTGCCCCCAACAATCTGGGTCCTCATTTTACTGACCTCGAAAGGCTGGAATGCTGGAAGGCTGAATCAACCTTGAGCCAGTGAGATTCAAACTGCTGGCAATCGGCAGTCAGCAGAAGTAGCCTGCAATACTGCAATCTAACCACTGGGCCACCACAGCTCAATAGTTAACTAACACTGCAACAATAGCTCATCAGATCCATCTTTCTAACTACTCATCTCCTTTCCGTTACTGATGGCCACTTCTTCCATCTCCTCAATAACAGATTTCAATAGGGATGTGCTTTCCTGACATCTGAATTCATCTCTTATAAAGGACTTGAAATTAGACAGAGAGTTGCACCAGACCTTAAGACTGCACACTATCTACCCCTATTGCAGACAGTTTCTATTCTGGAATAGTCTATAGTCTAAAAATAGAGAGCTAATATGCTCTGAGCAAGCAGGAATTAGGAAGAAGGGCAACTGAGCCTGGGGGATGTAAGAGTGAATTGCATAATTCGTTACAGGTATTTTAATACTTCCCAACATGATCCTGGCATCACATAAAAGGACTAAACAGAGGTTTAGCCACAATAATACTACAACAACGTGTACCAAAATATATATTAAAAAAAATTAAAGTATTCAATTGGTTGGCTCTTAAAAACGTGGCTATACAATCTATATCTCAAATGCCCTAAATTCCCTTGTATTACCATAATATGCATGATGTTGCCTCCTACAGGGCATTGAAACTCGAAGAGAGTTTGTAGGCTAAGATAACTAAACATCCTTTCATTACATGAAAGAGTAATTTATTGTATATTCAGCTACGTATATTAATACATTAACATGCATTAAAATTTGTAGCTGAATATATAATAAACTACCGTTTCCCATTATTTCCTCTTTGCTTGGAAATAGTCTAATATTCTTTTAATTCTTACAATGATCTTTTTTTCTCTTACGGTTTTATTGCTAGCATAGGAACAATTATTATTAAAAGAGACACCGATAATTAACACTTTATGACGGCTCGATTTAAGAAAATAATATTCATTGTAGCTAAGCAGCTGTGAAAACAAATAAAATGACAATACTAATTAATTTATTACATTAAATCAATTAATGAGAAATCAAATAGCTGAAAGAAAATGATATGTTAGTTGTTAATAACCCACTTCTCAGCAAACGGGAAGACATTTTCAGTGCTCAAAACTGTGTTTGTCCTAACCGCGCTAGAAACATTTTTTTTTTAAAAAAGCAATGCTTTATTGATGAACATTTTCCGTGTGCATTACAATAAAGAGCCATCCTGCTAAAGAATACTTAACATTAACCTTTTGACCTTTAATCAGCGCACAGAAATCTTTATGGATGGTAAATATATTATGTGAGGCTGAGCTAAATATGCTTGTTATTTTTTGCCACCATGACAATATATTACCCTGCTAAATCCCTGTGAGGTTAGAGTTTATTTTGAATATTAAATTTCAAACCTGAGCGATTGATTACTGTATTATGATAGCAGAAATCCTTGAAAAGGTACTTCTCTTGGATGATGCTTTGTTTTGCATGGCTTCTGGGTCTTCTCCAGCCCTGCCGGTAGCTAGAAGTGACTTCTCCGCATGCTTGGAGATGCCCCTGAAGCAAAGTAATGTGAATCACACCATCACTGTTCCTTGATGAGGTGAGGAAGGGCATCTCTCTGAACTATCCTGGTCAGGCCTGGCTCATAAGAAAATTTGGCAGTGGAATATATAAGGCTAGAAAAAGGGAAATGGAATTGTTTAATAAAGAGAGGACCAGTGTTAAGGTGTTGGATTAAACCAGGGACCCAGCTAGTCCTCATCCAGGAAAGATTTTTCCTGCCTGATTTTTAAATGTATCTATCCCTAAGCATGGAATGTACTGCATTTGCTAAGGGAATGTTCAGTTTTAGAAGTAAGTATTCTTCTTCCTTTCAACACCACAACTGCTTTGGTCTATAATTAAAGAGGGTCATGTAAATAGAGCCTGCAGGGAGTGGTGCGGTGGCATAGAGGTGGAGCTCTCGCCTCACAATCAGGAAGCTATGAGTTCGTTCCTAGGTAGAGGCAGATATTTCTCTCTCTGGGCACACTGAGAATATATCTGCTGAACAAAACTCCACATTGGCAACAGGAAGGGCATCTGGCCAGTAAACACTCAGCTCCATTCAGTTGCCCAGACTGAACCCCGCAAGGGATTATGGGGTTGTTAAAAGAGGATGATACCATAAGTATGCACTGCTATTCTTGGTAGAACACATATATAAACTGATGAAATAAATAAAATGTTTGCAACTTATTCTCAAGTTAAGTGTGCATGACAGACAGAGTTGTTCCTTTCAGATGTTGTTGTTCCTGTCTCCAAAATGGATTTGCTTTTTAATTGCAGCCATTTATGGATGTCATCCCTCTCTTTTTGGTGGATACAACAATCCTAACCCTCTACTAGACTGTCCAAACTATATGTGTGTGTGTGTGTGTGTGTGTGTGTGTGTATGTATATGTATATATATGTATGTATGTATGTTCCGTATACACTCTTGAACAGCTCAACCAGTTTAAACCAAACTTGGTACACAGATAACTTACCTTCCAGGAACAAACACTGTGGGAGTAGGACAGCCCTAGCACCTCTCAGGGGGTCTGTGTCCCCTAAAAATAGTGCTGAGAGACCAGCATCAGGCCCACAGAGCTACGGGCTGATAGAGCTACTCCATTAGATACAGCATTCTGATAAATAAATACCCCCGCGAAGCCGGGTTATTGGCTAGTATGAAATACAAAAGAAAATAATAGGAAAATAAGGGAGAGAGAAGGAAAGGGAAATGTGTAGGGAAAGGGAAAAAAGAAAGAAAATAAATTGATTTCTGATTCCCTTTGGTTCAGTAGAATAAGATAATAGCATCAAACCTCAACTTTTTACTTTTCCGTAATAGTATAAACCAGCCATTCCTATAACAACAACCTATCTCATCAGTAAAACTCAAAATCAAAGTTGGGGATGTGCAATGGTTGTAAGTCACTTTTTTTCAGTGCCATTGTAACTTCAGAAGGTCACTAAATGAACGGTTGTAAGTTGAGGACTACCTGCATGCCTTTGCTTTGAAAGTAAGGAAAGGTTGTAGTTCAGTGGCAGACTGCATAATTAATATACAGATGTTCCCAAATTCCAGCTCAAGCATTTTCAAGTATCAAACATCTGTCTGAAACCTGGAGAGCCACTTTCTATAGTCACTATAGAAATAATGAGCTCAGATGGTTTGATTTGCTGTGAAGCTGCTCAGATTCCAGCTCAGATCTATCTGCTCAGGAGCAAAACACTGAAATTCTAAAATAAGCATGTTTATGATATACCTGACCAGGGATTAGAAGCTAAGCACAATTAGGCATGGTTTGAACTTGAATGGAGAAACACCAGACACCCAGAAAGCATCTGAAAGGAAGAGAGTGGTGGTCAGGGTACATATTGTTTCCTGGGAAATGACATGGATATGACTATGTAGTCACCAGGAGAATGATATTTTTTACAGTATTATACGCATGCATACATACACATACAGACATGATGACGGACGGGTGTATGAGTATTTGCAAATTAAATGAGTAAACATTTAAAACTCAACAGGGCTCACAATAGCCGTGAACATCCCAAATTTACAGAATTTTGAGGCACTGTGATAAGAAAATTGTTAATAGTTACAAAAACATCCATGTTTTTCATATTGAATGCCAAAATGGTCTTTTTTTTTTAATTTGAAGGGGAGAGATGCAATTGAACAGTTATATTAAAAACCTAGAATTTTTCCGGTCTGTTTTATATATAACTCTGGTTTACATTCTGCTGTTGAAAATAGGGTACTACAAGAACCAGACATTTGGCAATTTAATCTACAGTCCAGAGCAACTTAGAAATAAAACAGCAGGATACAGTTGAGGGAAAGGGAAAAAAAAAACAAGAGAGGGCAGGACATAAAATGGGACTCTATTGTTACAACATAACTCTCTTCTTTCTATAATCTATCCTGTCTAATCATCAGAAGAAACCACAATAGGCATTACTGGTCTTTTTCCCCATAGTTCTCCGGATAGTATCTCCCACTTCTTGTATCCAGATGCCCCGATGTTGTGTACAGAGAAGAAAGGAACGTAGAGAAAAAGAGGGGCAGGGAAAGAAGGTTCACTCAGGTTGCCTCCTCTTCCACGTTGAATTTAAAGTTCTGTAATTGGAGAAAATAGTGGCAACTCTAGCTTTAGACAGTTCCCTGCCTATTCGTGCATTAGTTCTGCAATTCGCGATCCTAACATTATTTGAAATTCTTCATTTTTCGCTTTCTGTTTGTATAGAACAGAGGGAATGGTCTTGAAGGATGGGAAGTAGAACTGCTTCCAAGGCAAAGGTCAGGTAAGAGGAGCTTAAGCCTGGGCCAAGGAAATAACTTGAGAAACCTTCTCAGGCAAGCTCTTCCTGAAGGAAGCAGAGGGGAAGCACATTCAGATTTGCAAAATTCTGCTGCTATGGCTATATAATAAAAGTGGTCTTGACCTATTTGACATTAATGTCTTAGTCTGGTTTACTTTGTAGGGCTGAGACTCTTTTTGTGTTTTACATTTTTATTGAGTTATAAAGTATTATAAAACACAAAATAAGTAGAAAAGCAGTGAGGGGGAAAGGGGAAAGAGAAGTGAGGAAAGTTAAGAAAAGAAAAGAAAAAGTAGCATTGACTTCCAACTCTCTCTGTTACAGTAAAATAATAAGGTATTAACATCAAATCACAGCTTTTTTGCTTTTCCATAATAATATGAACAAGTCATTTCTATAAAGATCTATCAGTCTAATCTGTAAAACCCAAAGTCAGAGTTTCGTTCTTTTCCACATCAAGTATGAAGTTCAGAAGTGGTCTCCATGTGGAAACAAAAGTACTTGTGTTCTTTTCTTTAATCAAAGTGGTCAATTTTGCCATTTCAGCCAACTCCATCAACTTCTGCAGCCATTCGTCCATGGTAGGAATCAAATTGTTCTTCCATTTTTGTGAATACGATAGTCTTGCAACTGTCAACATATATAGTAACGAAGTTCCAAATTTTTTCTCCAGTTCTTTTTCCATTAAGCCCAAAAGGAAAAGTTCTGGTTTCATTTTTATCTCCATTTTCAAAATTTTCTGTATTAAAATATGAATCATACTCCAAAAATGTTTTGCTTTATCACATGTCCACCATAGATGATAAAAAGTCCCTTCTTTACCTTTACACTTCCAACATTCATTTGACATACCTTTACACATCTTAGATAACTTATCTGATGTTAAAAACCAATGATATATCATCTTATAGAAATGTTCTTTTAGATAATAATTTAATGTACATTTTAAACCCCACGTCCACATATTTTCCCATTGTTCAAGCATCCCATTATATCCAAAATTCCTTGCTCACTGAATCATACAATGTTTTACTTGTTCATTTTCCAAATTCAACTTCAATAACATTTTATAGATCTTTGCAATATTATGTTCATCGTTGCCACCTAATGAAATTTCCAATTCATTTTTAACAAAGTCAAATCCATAACACTTTTTTATCCAGTTTAAATCTTTCTTTCAGTTGTTGATGTAAATCAATGGCAAACATAACTTTAGGTTATGTTTGCCACAAAAGGTAATTAAAGGGTTCCATGGTGAAAAAAAGATTGAGAACCACTGATTTAAACAAATAACATCAATCTTTAAAATGCCTTAAAATACTAATAATCAACATTCTAAAGACCAACATCCATAATACAGGTAGACCTTGACTTACAACTGTTCACTTAGTGAGCATTCAAAGTTATAATGGCACAGAAAAAAGTGACTTATTATTGTTTTTCACAGTTACAACATTTCCAGCATCCCCATGATCCTGTGATCAAAATTCAGATGCTTGGTCACTGGTTCGCTGTGTCCCAAGGTCACATGATCCCCTTTTGCGGGGAAGCCTAAAACACTTAACAACACTTAACAACCGGGTTACTAATTTATCAACTGCAATGATTCACTTAACAACAGAGGAAAGAAAGGTCATAAAATGGGGCAAAATTCACTTAACAAATATCTCACGTAGCAGCAGAAATTTGGGACTCGATTGTGGTCGTAAATTGAAGACTATCTTGGTGGTGCAGTGGTTAGAGAGAGCAGTACTTAGTAATTAGTATGTAGCTGCAAGCTGCCTGCAATTTAGCAGTTCAAATCCCACCAGGCTCTAGGTCAACTTAGCCTTTCATCCTTCCGAGGTAGGTAAAATGAGGACCCAGATTGTTGTGGGCAATATGCAATATGCAATATATGTTACTTCTGTAAACCATTAGGGAGGGCTGTAAAGCCCTGATAAGTGGTATATAAATCTAATAAATAAATAAATAAACAAATAAACAAATACCTATATACTCTTCTCTTAATTTTAATCTAACACATAATTATCATGTATAACTAGTTATACTTTAAAAGTTGCAATATTTCACTGTTAACCTTGGGATTTAGGATTAGATTTCACTAAAGTAGACACTTTTGTGACTCCTTGATCTGAGTATGATTTTTCTTGTTACCAAGACTACCTATTTTAAGGTTAACATATTAATTCAGAAAAGGCAAAACTAATACACACAAACACACACACACACACACACATTAAATTATTTCCTATTTCCAATGCTCTGTCATCTTTACACCTGCTGCTACTCTCATTACTGCATTTCCCTTTTGACACATTTGTGAGGATGTTAAAGAAAGTTGCCACTTTCATGAAGAAACCTCGGTATCTTGATTATATCTAGAAATCAATCGTTATGTGTCTTAGTATGTATGCATGCATTTGCCACCTGAGGATGCCATGATTTATAGCACAAACAAATTGCCCAGTTCATCCTTTCATTTTTGTTAAAACTTGGATAAAATATATCATCCCTGTCTGATCAATATGTGGCTGTTTTTCAGAGAGCACTTTAAGCTGGTTGTTGAATTAATTAATTCTGGCTTTGCCCAAACCTTGAAACATAAATTAACTCAAGCAGGCTGGCTTTAACAACAGTTACCCCCACTAAACAGTAACAGAGAGAGAATCATTCAAATACTAAAAATGTATATGGGGTGAATTTTAGGGGCCATTAATCATAATTTGGGTTCATTGCAATGTTTTATTTAAAGTTCATTCTATAAATTATGGAAAGGGCAGATGCTGATAAGGTGAAGAAAGTTAGCAGAAAAGCAGTTCAGAAATGATATCAGTTAAGAAGTATTATCTTTAATATGCTAGTTGAAATGCATCTGCAGAGCACTCTGATACAGCCATGGTTACGCATTGGCAATGTATCCTTATTCTTATTCTTCTTTTTCCTACATTATTTATTTCACTGAAACTGGATTTTTCCTGGACTCTCAAGCCAGTGATTACATCTATGCTCATTATTAGGATATGAATGTTCTTGCTAGCAAGATAACTTCGACCTGCCCTACTTTATTTATTTATAGACTGGTATGACCATCCAACTGAACGGTGTCTCTGGGCGACCTAAAAATTAAAGTACAAACCATAATACAATAGAATTCGAGGAGGAGGAGGAGGAGGAGGAGGAGGAGG
>JANHJO010011022.1:123204-148294 GCA_032468235.1 Pseudoxyrhopus heterurus
TATGTTGGAAGAAACTTTTTTTATTATCTTTGACTTTTGTTGCAAGTCTTTGTTCATTCTGAGCCTTTGCTTTCCTGCGTTTGTCTTTGCAGATTCTGGCTACAGAAGCATGGGCCAAGCAAATAATTATGGATTCCTGAAGTGTTTCTTTGAGGTATTGAGAGAAAGAGACCTTCCCCCGTGACAAGCATCTCCCATAAATCAAGAGGAGGGGGCAGTTTGGGAATGATAGACACCAAAAAGAAAAACATTTCTCATTACAAGGATGTATAGGATGTATATATACAATGTCATTTATACAAATGTATATTAGATTAGAAACTTTGGCCTTATATTTCTATATGTCAACTTTATTTAATCAGTTCCATGCATCTAGGAACTAATTTTCCTCACAACCCTTCTCTCCCATTTTGGCTTTTAACATATGTATCTGACAGAAGAACAGGATTTAGTCTTACACTCTTCTTGAAACAGTGACTAAACATTCCTATTAAGCATTGCCTTATGTAAAGTGATAGGATAATGCTTACCAGAAGAGTTAGGTATCCTAGAGCCAAGTTTTGCAATCAACCTATCCCAGGTAACCATGAACTAAGCCAATTGCATTAAATACTGGGGGCTTGTTCTATAACTTGCTTTGCCAAATCATGGCTTTTACTTTCAAGAAATGGTCAGTGAGATTAAAGCAACACACACCTGGAAATTTGTCACAGCCATGGGTCATTTTGAATAGCATGAAATCAAAGGCCATTCCATTCTGAAAAATTGCTATTCTTAGCTTTTCATGCTCCTCATTTGGGAGAACTATAACATTTGACACACATCAGACATGTCAGTAGAAGCCAAAATCACAAGCTACGTCTGATTTACTTTGGCTATGTCATGAGTGCAAATTCATTGGAAAAGTCAATGATGCTGGAAATGGTTAGTAGAACAAGAAAAAGGACAAAGAGCACACCAGTAATATCAAAACTGATGCAAAGATGAACATCCAACATCTGAAAGAAGCTGTGTAGCAGGGTAGCATAGAGAGCACTTGCCTATAAAGTTGCTAAGAGTTGGGTAGAACTGAATGGTTAAAACAACAATAGCATTTGAAGTTTTGTTTGTATTTTTTATAACTAAACAAGCCAATTTGCTAATATCAAGATAAATAGGGCTAGCGTGCAAATTATAGAGATAGATAATGAGCCCATAACTTGGTTTCCACTTTCTATAAAATTTGGTGGGTCCACCAGTGTTTGATGGGAGTAGATTCAACAATGAAAAGAGTTTCTCCTAGAGAATTAAGACTGGCTGGTTTATGTATTGCGTACAACTATAAACTAGTATGAAGTATCTCCAAAAATTGCCTAAGTACCACTATAAAACATGTTTTGAACACAGAATCCCAATTTGTTACCTTACTAGCACAAAAAGATTATTTAGGAGGAATTAAGGAATGAATTAAAGTGAAACAAGAGTTATTGATTGGCTTCCAGTCCAGTGACCGTTGTGTTCTATACTTTGGCAATTGTAAATAGACACATTGGTTGACATAGATATAAATTTTAGCAGACCCATTGCTTTTCTAGAAAACAGAAAGTAATGGAAAGAAAGAATATGAATACAGTAAAACAAACCAAATACAATAGTTTCAAGGGCCTAAATATCAAAATTAGATTCTTACGAGGACCATTGCCTCAAAGTCCATTAAGTTTTATCTTCAAAACTCTTCAGGATTTCATAGTCAAAACTTCACCTTTCTTTCTTCTGCTCTCTTCTCAGGATCCTAGAACAATGTGGTGTTGGTTTCTGGGCTTCTGCAGCTGGCGTGTGCTTCAGGTGAACCCAAGGTCATGCCTTTAACCTTAGCACTTCTAAGAGAAACTACTAATGCTTTCCACCTTGGAGACAATTTTTTCTCACATGCATTTGGCTGATACGCTCACTTTCTTGCTTGCACCTGCTCGTAGGCTGTAATCTCAGGTAGCATTCTGATCCTGAGGCACTCTAAATTTTGCTTGGGCCAGGTGCTGCTCCTGTTGTGCAGCAGTAAGTGATTAAATCAGGAAAAAATTGTGCAGCAGTAAGTGATTAAATCAGGATGAACACCTGGATTGGGAATTAATTCAAAACCCATTGATCATCCATATACAATTTCAAATTGCTTCAAAGGCAAGCTTCTGAGAGCCAGGAGTACAATGGGAAGCACATCTAGTCATTCTCATACAATTATTTCTACCAGAATTGCCAGCCAATTTTTTTTAATATTCCTGCCATGCTCAGATGCTCAAAGAGGATGCTTATGGATGAAAAGAACAGTGATTTATTTGATTTTTATCCTGCCTTTATTAATGTTTCTAAATAACTCAAGACAGTAAGCATACCTAACATGGAAAAGAAGATTATCATACAGGGTGGACTTGTGAAATGGCCAAAAATATTTGGTTGGTGATCTATGGGACATTGGTGAAAACAATCTCCTTTCAGATGAAACCAGAACTGCATTTATTAGGATTTATGGAAGAACTGAGTAAATAAAATGGTGTCCATCAGGTCAAACAAGATTGATTTGGTGTTATACATTTATCTGAATCATAGTAAAATATGTTCATATTATTTATTTTGTAATTAATTATCACAGTCATTTGTATGCCACTAAGTCTACTTAGCTTCTGTTATCAGTAACATAGTCTTAGTAAACTTATGACAGCTTTAGTATCACACTCTTTATGTGTATTACTGTTAAAGAAGCTGCAACTGGTACAGAACGCAGCTTTCTGATTGTTTAGCTCAAGGGTGTCAAACTCATGTCATCACAGTGATGTCACATGATGTATCAGGACTTTCCCCCCCTTCACTAAACCGGGCATGGGAATGGCCAGCACGTGACACATCCGGCCCACGGGACAGCACGTGACACATCCGGCCCACGGGACAGCCCTGGTTTAGCTGCATGACTAAATGGCACAATATCATATAGGTCCTTAAAGTATTGCACACTGTTTTTAATTATGGTCCCATTTCATATACAGACACTAGTGGCTCAGATGGTGTTAAAATGGTGTTAAAAAGTTCTTCTCTGCTCATGATCTATCAGTAGGTATGGTTCAAAGTAAAGTGGCTAACAGAATCTTCTCATATACAAGCCAGAATTATGGAATTGTCTTCTTAGAGAAAGTATGGTTGGTCCCAGGTTGTACTGTAAACATCAGTTGAAGACAGCAGCAAACATAGGGTGGAAGGTCAAAATCCATAAGGTAGAGCGTTCTGATGCAAGCCAACATTTCTGAACATTCATGCAACATCCAAAGGGTGGGATTTGTTTGGTTACACTAAATTTGCCATCTTGTTTATTTTTTAGACCCCTGCAATACAGAATTATTTGCTGAATCATTTTGTAATACCTCAGAACATCTGGGGTCCTTCAGATCTACCAGGCCCTAGGGATGCATCAACATTCACTTACAGAGTAATTGCTGTTCTCAGATCTGATTGCTGATTTATATGAACGCCATTCAAATCACTGTACATTCATTGTTTTATTGTCTTGTTTTGTGGAAGTTTGTCCTTCTGGAGGAAGAGTGTATGTAATATACATACATACATACATACATACATACATACATACATACATACATACAATCTTCCCATGCAGATTACTACTACTTAGGTTCCAGTATTATTCAATCTGTATCATTGTTTTGATCTTCTTAAACCCTGGGACCCATTATAGCTTCACACTGATGGAAAAGATACTTCATGTTAAACTGCCCATCTCAACTTTTCCTTTCATAGAAAAAATAGAACCTTGACAGGATTATTTGCTCAATCATTTTGTAACACCTCAGAATACCCCAAATCCTTCAGGTCTATAAGGCTCTAGGAATACATCAACATAGTCCCGTCTTTAAATATGAATGATTTGGCTATCAGTCCAAACCTGACAGGATTGCACTCCCTTAATTCATTACAAAAGGTGTTGACAAACCTGGGTTACAACTCACTCTCACGACTAGTGCAAGTCAGGGATATACCCTGTTTTATATTGAATACTGTGACTGCCATGGCAACCATAAAGACCTAAGCCCAATGTTGATAGAGAAATGTAGGGTGTAATGTTAAAGTTTCTAAACATGAATGGCCCTCCCAATAAGCAAGGCCAATAAGCAAGGTCAACAAATTACAGCAGCACCTTCATTATGATTCTATGAGTCTGTCAGCCTTCCTACGTATACCAGCTTATCTGGTGTACACCAGGAAGCACAGTCAGATAAGCTAATTTTACTTTATTGTAAAACTACCAACAGAATCTTGTAAGTCTGAAAGTATCAATATAATAGAATATAGAGCCGTAGAAAATAAAAATAGGGGAAATAATAACATATATACTAATAGACTTTATTATATTTAAAATAAGTTAAAGATAGAAGATGGAAGTTTAGGATAGGGAATTTAATTGTATTATTAATATTAATAGTGTGTTAAAATATATGGTGAATTGTAAACTTTTAAGGACTAGAAATTGTGGGGAGTAGGAGATATAACCTCGGGATAGATTGATTACTATCAAGATTTAGATTGAATAGTAGTGTTGGATATTTGGGATGTTGAAAGTATGGTGGAAAAAATGAGTAATTTTTAAATATAAGATAGGGGATAAATAAATAATGGTGAAAAGAAATGTTAGTTATGTTTAACTGAATTGAGGGGAAAAATCAAAAAATCAAAATCAAATTGAATAATGAATTATCAGGCATGCTTAAACAATACTGTGATTGGCATTAGAGGAATATACAGGAACATTGAATAATTAAACAATGGAAGATTATAATTTAACATAAATATATGTTTTAATATTTCAATTACATAAGTTTGATGAATGTAACAGATATGATGAATGTTGTTATTTTTATTTGCACCAAGATGAATATAACAGATATGATCAATATTATTATTTTTGAGGGGGGATTATTGATGTACACATCTTTATATAATGAGATAAAAGCAATAATTAGAGGGAACTGAATAATAAAATTAGCAAATAGGTTTAAATAATATTGTGATTGGCATTAGAATATGCTGAAACAATGAATAATTAAAAAATGCAAGATTATAATTTAATACAAATATGTGTATTAATATTAGAACTATGTAAGTTTAAATAATGTAATAGATATGAGTAATGTTGTTATTTGTATTTGCATCAAAATGTATGATACCCAGGCATCACACTGTTCATGCATTGAGATGTATATGTAGAATAAAATAAAAATAAAATAAAAATAAAAAAAGAATTGGAAAAAAAAGAATAAATATAGAGTATGCAGCTTGGGACTGAATTCTTGAGTTCGTGGTGATCTCTGAGTTTGGCTGTTTGTTTTCAGACATTTTATTACTCCTAAGGATGTTCTTTTGTTAAAGATGCATTTTCCTGGCCTTTACAACCATTACAGAAACCTCAAAAAGGAGTCATTCCTTTAAATCATTCCAAACCATTCATATATTACAGAACTCTCTTTAGTACTGTAGCTAGGGGAACAACATTAGCAAGAAACCTGTCATAAAGTTTGGTTCCTGTGTCTATATTTCTGGGCCATTCCGTGTGGTAGCTGTTAAATAACTCATTTAGCTTGGGAAGTTCATCAGAAAGACTCTCCATGACTCTAAGATTCTTGTCAGTATCATTGGTTATACAGGTAGCCTTTGATTTATAACCAATCATTTAGTGACTGTTTGAAGTTACAATGGCAGTGAAAAAAGTGACTTATGACTATTTTTCAACTTATGATCAATGCAGCATCTCCACAGCCGTAGGATCAAAAACTGGACACTTAGTAACTGGCATACATTTATGACAGTCGCAGTGTCCCGCAGTCACGTGATCATCTTTTGTGACCTTCTGATATGCAAAGTCAATGGGGAAACCAGATTCACTTAACTGCCATGTTATGCAGTGATTCACTTAACAACTGTGACAAGAAAGGTCATAAAATGAGGCAAAACTCACTTCACTACCAATTTTCTTAGCAACAGAAATATTGGGCTCAGTTATGGTTGTAAAATGAGGACTACCTGTAATTTGCTCTGACAGTTTTAAACAAAAAGGGTATTCCATTTTTATTTTTTTTCTCTTCTCCATCTGAACTCGATTTATCCCTGGATATGATTGAGCCTTTCGCATCTCCTTCCATTCGTCCCTGGCTTCATTGTCTGCTTTGTTTGATTCACAATGTCTGCTTTAAAACTCACAAATGTAAAAATAAATGGGATTAATCCGAACCGATAACAGCAGTATCATGGGGTGTGGCAGTGAATACTGCCATGTGTTCTGGGAAGAAGCAGGAAGCATGTAGGCTCATGAGCATTTTCTCTCTATGATGGTAAAAATGACAAAACTTGTGATGTCTTGACACAAGCCCCATTCTTTTCTACTTGTCATGTTATTATTGGCAGGAACATGAAGGGTGCAGTCTGTATTATGACACTTTGACACATATTTTTTTAACTGGCCCCTCCTTGGTCCCCACAAATCTCTACGTCTAAGATGTGTTGCAATCAGTAAATTTGCAACATAGAGTGGTTTGGTTATACCTCTTATAGGCCTTATAAGTCTCTGGAGTGTGTACTGTTGCATGATGTCATTTAAGACACAGGTGGATGGTGTATATGCCTGTTGATGGCCGATTCGTCTGAGTGCCGAGCTTTCAGCCCCACCCCCTTCTAGTACTTAGTTTGATAATGAAATGTCTGCAAGAAAACAACGAGCTCAGAGAGCACCAAGGACTGTACAGGGAGATAAATATCGAAATCCTATGAAATTTCACCGGGATCTTTTATCTATGAATCTAGAAAATAAATATGTCATGTACAGTCTATCAGAAAGTCTAATTTACACATTACTCAACAAAGAAATTAAAAGCTCTTTTTGATTTTCCTATTTCATTATTAGCTAATGAACTGTAGGATCTTTTTTTTTTTAAATTTTTCTTTCATTTTTATAATTAATCTACGGTATTCCTCATTTAACATCCATAATTGTGTGCTATGGTTCATGGTGTCATGAAGAGTCGGACATGACTTGTCAAATGAGCAACAACAAAAGAAAAGACTCACACTGAGACTGCCTGTGAAGCAAAGTAGCTTTGCACACACATGTGCAAAGAACATAGAAAAGAAGTTGTGCCAGCCCCTCCAAGGGATACAGTTACTTTAATGTGAAGAAGAGTGCTTTACTAATGCTAGCATATTTTTGAAATGTCCCTTGAAATGCATGTGTAGAGATGACAATCCAATGATCAGTGCTTTGGCCAAGATCAGAAAGTTCCTAGAGAACTCTCTAGGAGGATTCCTAGAGAATCCAGTGAGGCATTAACAACTTCTGAGGCCAAGCATTAAAAAATGGAACATGCACCCAACACTATTTCCTCCTTTACAGAATAGCCAAGAATTAACTAATAAAACAAAACAATCTGGAAAGAAAGAAAACTGAAAGGAAAGAAAAATGGAGTGTTGTGTGATTCCTGAGGGCTGATAAAGGGAGTGTGCCCAACGTCAAAGCTTTTGGCACATCTTATTCCAAAAGGAATTTGAACAGCAAGAGCTGTCTGGTTTAAGAACGACATCTGGCAAAAGTGAAAGGAAAGAGAGAATGGAATAACAGGTCAAAGTAGCTTTATTACAATTTATCCTCTTCTTCTTGCCATATGTAAAATAACAGGACTGCTGATGGCAGCCTAGCCACTATTTTAGTTTAATCCTTTGCAATTCTAAAGAAAAGTAGTATAGTATCCATGAAATAAAACTTCATTCTGTTTCCCAGAAAACTTTCCTTTTTGTACAAAAAAATAAAAAAAATAAAAATACAGCTGCACATTCAACGTTCATGTGCTTCCTGTCCCCACGACACAATTGTCTGCTTCCTCTTCCATTCTCCTATCGTATCCTCCTTTCTCTCACAGTTTCTTTCTCTCCCACAAATATACCATTTCCATCATAGGCTCTCTTCACCCACCCACATATTCTCTTTTCTACTCCACAATCTCTGTCTTTCATTCTCAAACACACATATATATTTTTTTTCTTTCCCTAGAACATGTATTTTTCCCCCTCAGCACACAATTTCTCTTCCCTCCCCCAGAAAAATACTGTCTTGCTGTTTTGTTTCCATCCATTAATTCACTATCACATGTGTGTCTCTGCTTGGAACTATACATTCTTAATGTTCTACCTTGTATCTTGCCTTGCAAGTCCTATAATACTTTGGAGATGGACAGGACCCTTTTGTCCCCACAATATTGAGGTGCATATTGAGAAATTGGGAAGCCAAGATAATTATCTATCAGTTTGCCTCTTGATTTAGAAAAAAAATAATAGAATTATGAAGTTATAAGGGACTACCAGGATCATCTACTTCAACCTTACACAATGTGCAATAAACCTCCAGATGTGGAGAACTCACAGCCTTCACAATTGGGCTGCTTCATTGTTTTACAGATCTTAGCAGTTTTTCCTTATTTGAATGAAATTGAAGTAGCTCCAAGTAATACTTAGTATTTTTGTCCCAATTTTTGTGGAGATAGAAAGTAATTTTTGACCCATCTTAACTGTTTAGCTATTCTTTTAACTACCTGAACACTGATTTAATGCCCCCACTGAGTCTTCTTTTCTCCAGATTAACTGTCCTATCATTCAATCTGTCCTCATAGGGCATATGGTCAAGTTTCTGTATCATCTTTGTTGCTGTTCTCTGAGTCTGTTCGAATCTGTCAATATCCTTCTGGAAATGTGGTAGCCAGAATCATACACGGTACTCTGGCGTGGTTGCACCAGTCAAGGGATAAGGACCAATTGGATCTTTGGTACAGTGCTTCTTCTAAAGCAGTCCTACTAGCATTTATTTCTTCAAATCAGCAGTCTGATACTGTTGACTTATAGTTTTCTTTCTTTCTTTCTTTATGTATACATTGCCAAAGAGGAGAGAGAAAGGAATACTTAAAAAGTGCTTTAATAAAAAAGTGAAAGAAATATGACAAAAAAGAGAGAAAGTGTGTTGTGTCATTATAATGGTAAACAGTTGCAATTCCATATTTACTTATCTAATGCAAATTTGTGGGTCAGCTTATCTGTGGATGGCTTATCCATAAGTAAATTTGGTATTGTGCCACTTAGTAGTAGAGAATTATCTTTGAACTGTTATTCATACAATTGACAACTAATCATGACCTATTGACATTCTTAACAGGTATTTTAAGAATGCCGTCTAAAGTCCAACCTCCTTTAGCCTGTCTTCACAGAACTTAATAAATCATTTCCTAATAATCCTAACTGTCTTTCTCAGAATCAGTTCCTGTTTTTCAGACTCATTCATAAAAAAAAACCCAGCACTAGATGTGGGGCCTGACAAATACAGAATAAAGGTGAAGAATAAATCATTTTTTATTTTGAAATATACTTCTGTGGCTGCAACTTACAATTTTATCTAGCTTTCTTGCCACTGTATCACACTCATCCTTCTTACTGAGTTAGTAAACAGTAACAAACCGATATGTCCTACACAGGCGTTTATTAATTTTGTATGCCATGAAATCCTTCTGACAACCAATTGTTTATCACAAAATAAAATACAGTAAAAACATATCCTGTAAGAAGAACAACCCTAAAAGCAAATATAATAAAATTATTATGATATGAACAGAGAAAAAAAGTATCCTCCCACAACACCGGGACCCAAAACAACTAGAAATTCAGATGGTCATATTTGCTTCTGATTTTCAGAAAGTCTGTGGGACTTTATTTTACTAATATTTGGACTAGGGCTGTTGTGACTATCGTTCTGGGTGACCACTTATTTTTATTTGACATTTTGAAAAGCTTGGCTCATGGTGTATATAGACAGAAGAACACGTTCTCTGTAACATTACCTCTGGGATGACGTTAGGCCTCAGACTCAAACAGCCTCCACCCTGTTGGAGTTTTAAAGGGCCTTGGAGACATGGCTCTTTGCCCAGGTGTTTGGCAAGCATGACTTTAGCTCCCTTTAGACAATGTGGGTTGTTTTCCTTTGTTCTCATTTGGTTTAGTCATCTTGCCATTCTTACCTTTGTTTTACTTCATGTTCTCTTTGTTTTTAATATTTTAAACGATGTGTAAGCTACCCAGAATTTCTGGGGTTGGTTGGTATATAAATTTAATAAATTATCACTATGTGGTGGTTTTATAATGTATGATCTTGGTTTTAATTTGGGGATATTAAGTATTTATTTTAAGCCAAATTACAGATGTAGGAAGAAGTAACCAGTTCAGAGTCCGTTGATTGGAACAGCCTAGAATCCTGTAAATAAACAAGCTGGGGAAAAGAGCTAATGACAAGAAGAACAAAAACATAATAAACATAATTGATGATAGTAAAAGATCACATCCCAAATGCAATCACAATTCAGCCTTTGCTTGTCTCCAGAAGTCTATTATCAAGGACACCTAGCTAAAGCTACATATCTAACCTTTGAAATCTTAAGATGTATGAATTTCAACTCTAGAAGTCTGAAACCAGCAAAGCTAAGCCAGTTTTTTTTTCCATCCTATACAACATGCATTCACTAAGCTGCCTACTGGGAAGAGGAAGAAAAAAGCAAGATATTTTTGAAGAGCCGTGGTGGTGCCGTGGTTAAAATGCAGTATTGTAGGCTGACTATGCCCAGTCTGGAGTTCGACCCTGATTGGCTTAAGGTTGACTGAGCCTTCCATCCTTCCATGGTCAGTAAAATGAAGACCCAGATTATTGAGGGCAACATGTGGACTCTGTAAACCGCTTAGAGGGTGCTGTAAAGCATTATGTAACAGTATATAAATCCTTTTTTAATAAGTTTTTATTACTTTTATATACGACCAATCCATCTTTCATTTTACAGTATGTCATCCGGGTGCAAAGTTGTGCATATTACAAGTTCACATTTTCATAATATTTCATAATATCTTTTAGCTTTTTACATATTAATTTGTCAATCTTATCTTAATAATAATCAAGCAAACATATAACATTTAATTAGCAATCATATATATAACATTTCTAATAATTTCTCTCTTATCTACTCTCTAGCCATTGATAAATTTTTTCCCCATATCTTATAATATTCTGTTTCATCTTTCTCTTTAATTATCAATGTCAACTTATTCATTTCTGCACATTCTAATATTTTCTTTATCATGTTCTCTTCTGTTGGTATCTCCTCACTTTTCCAATTCTGTGCAAATACAATCCTGGCTGCAGTTAATATTTGAATAATCAAATATTTCTTTTCCTTGTTGTAAGTTTCTGGTAAAATCTCCATTCAGAACCATTACATTCTGAACATGCTGTGACGTATCATATCTCACTGTGCAATCTGCTCCTGGAGAAAAGTCTGTTCTGAAAAGCATTTTGAATGTTTAAGAATGAAGGGCCTGATAGATTGGCTGTTACTACTACAACCAACAGAACTCACTCTCAGTAATGCATGATCACTGGGGGGTGGGGACTTTCTTGGTATCCATGGTTAGATTCTATGATAAGACAGGCCTTGTCTTCATGTGTAAGTGTCAATCAGCAAACTTATGCCTAATATATTGTAATAAACAAACAAAAAATGAATAAACGAATTAATAGCAAAGATAATATTTATTTCTGTCAGGTCATTCAGCAGTGTCTGTAAATAAATACAAGCTTTAGTAATGGGTATTTTTTGCATCTTAACTTACTAGCTTTTACCAGGACATATCACCTTCTTGAAGTCCATACATTCTTTTGATTATGGCGACTTCCACTTATTAATTGGTCCTTCTGGGATGATGCAGAATATTGCTTAATTATGTTTAGTATATTAAATTGAAATTTAGTTGCTCACTAGGATTAAATAAACTCACGAGCCACTGGTATTTTAAGTTGTCTATTGACAACTTTGTTCCATCCTGTCACCTAGCGTTTGTGCACTTACAGCATGTGATAGAATTCAAATACACATAGCCAGAGGGCCTGTGTTTATTCCCGTAGTAAGTAAAGGCACTTGTTCACATCCAAGAAAAAAAGCTCAACAAACCAAAGACATGTAAATACTTAACATAAACATCAGCATTTCAAATTATTATGGGCATTACAAGATACTTTGAAATAACTTCTAGAGTTTTAATCCTGGCTGTCTGAGTATAGATAATCTTAAATGAAAGATTAAGGGACCGTGGCTTTACACACATGCATACACATGCATACACCCAACACGGCATGCTCACAAATAATATTTAGGTCTGTGCAAAGCATTTGTTAAGAGTGCTTTGTAAAATGAAGTAAAGCAGCAGTGCATGTGGAGATGCTCAAGGAAACAGCCTTAAAACAACCACAATAAGGCTTCTGTGGGGAGCAGGGACAGGGACAAGTGGTTTGCACAGCTCTTCTTACAGTTCTGCTGAAATATAAGAATATGTGCGGAATTATACCGGAAGGATATTATTATGTCCTTAAGTTTTTAATCTCATTTTTGTTTTCTTTTGCTGCAGATGTTTCATTATCCTAACTAGCACTGATTATGTTACCTAGTTAGAACATCTGCAAGAAAACAAGCAAGCACCAAGGACCCCTGATTTCAACCCTGAGCTACAAATATTCTCCTTTATTGGTGTTTTGTCTCACTTAGTAGCAGGGTTTGCTTGTCATTCTACTGTACTTCCTTGTTCTCAAAGCAAAGCTATCAATGCATGATGAGACAAGGCTTTTAAAAAAAATTATTATTATTAGCGGACTTAACCACAAAACACAAAATCACTCAGCCACCTTCCATACCTAAGGCAGGACTACAACCTTGGTCCCTCCCTTCCTAATCCAACACCTTAACCACTACTATACACTGCTGCTCTTTATATAGGAAGAATAGTGGAGTAATTTTCCATTGTTTAAAGGAGGGGAGAGCAATCCCAAACCCCAAGCACACTTCTATCTTCTGGGCTATCATTTTGCAGCCACAGAGCTCTCAGTTCATGGTTGCTGACAAGTAACTGCATAATTTCTGACATTTTGAGATGAGATGAACATTTTGGTGTGTGCTCCAAATAGCATATTAAAAGATCAAAGAAAACTGGGAAATATGTGGCTTAAAGGATCGAAATTCATGTTATAATTTTAAAGAGAAGTCTTATAAAAATATATGTCATTGGTATATGTCAACAGAGAAATTTTTTAGAATGTATAAAGGCACTTCAAATTTCTGATAGAAATGTGAACAACAAGATGGGACATTTTATCATGTTTAGTGGATGTGTAAAAAAGCTAGAAAATTCTGGATTCAAATATTCCCATTCAGAAGATTTTAAAGATTAATATAGGTACTTCTTGACTTGTGACCACAATTGAGCCCAAAATTTTTGTTGCTAAGTGACACATTTGTTAAGTGAATTTTGCCCATTTTACCAACTTTCTTGCCACAGTTGTTAAATGAATCACAACAGTTGTTAAATTAGTAACACAGTTGTTAAGTGAATCTGGCTTTCCCATTGATTTTGCTTGTCAAAAAGTTGCAAAAGGTTATCACATGATCCCAGGACACTGCAAGGGTCATAAATATGAGTCAGTTGCCAAGTGTCTGAAATTAGATCATGTAAACATGGGGATGCTGCAACAGTTTTAAGTGTGAAAAATGGCCATAGGTCACTTTTTTCAATGCTTCAAACTGTCACTAAATGAATTGTTGTAAGTCCAGGACTACCTGTATACAATCAAAAGTGGAGGTTTTCTTCTGGAATTTATGGACAAACAGTTCGGAAAAAGTCATGGAATCTTGTTTTTGTACATAGTAAGATGAGAGAGATGCAGTAAGATTACCATATGCACAAAGATGGAAAGATTCAGTACTACCACAGTAGAAAAATGGATGTTGAAGATGATGGAACTTGTTGAGTTGGTGATATTGACTTTTTTGATCAGAGAAAAGACAGTACCTATGTTAATCCTGAATGGAAACACCTTATAAACTTTTTTTGCATAAAACAGGAAAAAAATGAACATATGATTAATAGTTTTGATGATTAGAAAGGATAGATTATAGAAAGTAGATGTAGCCACAGAGTAAAAGGTAAAATTATAATTATGCTTAAAACTGCTGTAAAGGAGACCAAAAACTTATATCTTTTTTCTTTCTTTTTCCTCCTTTTTTGCACTTTTAGTTTTCTCTAAGATTTCTCCTTTTCTTTTTCTTAATTTATATTAATTTGTATCAGTTTCTCTTGTTTTTTTTAAAAAATAATAAAATTATTTGCATGCAAAAAAGGAAACATCATCAATTTGTAACTTTTTAATTGACTGTGAAGGCAGGAAACTTGGTCAATTAGTGTAAATGTGTACAAATGGATTTGTTGAGCACGGATTTCTTAACTTGTAATTTGTAAAGGCTTTTATGGTCCTTACATGTAACAGCCATCATGTACAGTATCTGTGTTGTTTTCTTACATGGTGGCTGTTTGTAAGTATGTGGGGGAAAAAAAACAAATTGATTTTTTCTCTATCTGACATAAGCCCTGCATGAAAAATGCATGAGTTTAACCTAGAAAAGAAAACGAATCTCACCTCAACCTTTGCCTCCAATTTTTCAAGGAGCTATGTACTAGGGAGGAAAAAAAATCATTTTATCAATTTAACAATATATAGTTACTGAGTTGTCATTAGTTTACCTTTTAGTAAAAAAATAAGAAATATCAGCTGAAAACCAAATGACCATAAATATACTGATTTTAGTTGGTGACATTATAGATATAATACATGCAGATACACCAGGGTTAGGTATAGCACTCTCAACTCCATTAATCTGAAGTCAGGTTTTGTTGTTTGTAAACATGATGTATTTTGGTGTATGACTTCTGTCATGTTATATTCTGTTACAGTGAAGCTTTAACCTCCCCCTGCCACCCCCAAATGCCATCTTAATACTTGCAATATAGTCACTTGTCCCACATAAATAATGAATTATCGCTCCAAACCAAATTGCAATGTATCAAAACCGATTTGGGCAATCCTGTGCATGCCCAACATATATCACCTAACTATTGAGATGGGAATGTTGTTAATCTGACAAAAGTGAAAGATTAAAAGATCTTCAGGACACAACTCATGCATTTCTGTGCTGCATTTTCTTCCCTAGTGACTGGCAAAGAGAACGTGAAAAGGTAAGTTGGCCACAGTTTGAGAATTAATAATAATAATAAAGCTCTAGAAAAGGGAGCAAGTAGACAGGATATTATAGGTACTTTAGGAGATTGCTTGGCTATGTGCCCTCAATATCTGTTCTCAAAAGTTGTGGAGAAATGATGGGAGCCTAGAAATACAGAGACTCCAATATTGAAGAATCACAACATAGGGGTAGGTCATGTGGTATCTGGGGATATTTCTCTAAATGTCCAGCTAGCTTAATTTTTCATTAAAAAGAGTTTATCAATGTAAACAAGTTACAAAATGGGAATCTGGCACATAATTTAAATCAAATTTATAAAGTGGGTAGTTAGGAAACTATCATCTGTGGCATTATTTTTATTTCCAGTGAAATCTTGAGCCTCACATCCTTCCCATATTGTTAAATAACACCACAAATAGGGGGCTATAGTCCAGTGCTTATTTTTAAAAAGTGCCCACCTAGCCGGAAAAGACAGCATGGGAAATTGCATTGAAAGAGAATAACCCGACAGGGTAGAGTTGGTGTCAGGGTCATGGTTTGCCCCCAAGCTGTTTTGTTCAACAGGCAAACCTTTCCATGAGATCCATTTATGGAGAGTTATCTATAACGGGTCCTTTGAAAGGTCTCTATTGGCCTCAAATGGTCATTTGCTCCTCATTTATTGATATTTAATAGAACTGAATTTCCATGAGAAAGAAAGTAATAAGATCAAATCAACAAATGCAACAGTTGTCTTTTTAGGTAAATTCAAGGATGCATTCACAGGTAAATGGTCAATGGATGGCTTTCTAGCTGTTGTACATCAATACTGGTAGTCTTCAACTCATGATCCATAGTAGAACCTGTCCACCACTACAGTTGTAGGTTGTGATCATAAAGTGAACAACACAGTTGTAAAGCAAACCCATTGTTCACTATGGGTTGGCTTTGCCAAAAACCAGAAATTAATGCCATAAATGCAGGCTAGTTGTGGAGTGGCCAATATGCAATCATGTGATCATGGGTATGTGTGTGGCTGTCAAAACTTTGGAACTGAGTCATAAGTATCTTTTGGGAAGGGGATCTATTTTAACTTTGAATGGTTGCTAAGCAATCTGTCATAAGTTGAGGATACCTCATGGGCAATATACAAATTATGTACACATGTACAAAAATGCAAAAAAAATGGTATAATCCTAAATCTTAGCCACTGCAGAATAGTGTTTCACAAACTCAAGCATGACAAGAAAGAACTTACTGCAGGTGTAATTCATCAACATGGGCCTTATGTACAAGAACTAAATGATCCAGAATTTCAATAGCAAAACTCAATTAGAATTACAGCTCAGAGTTGTACTGTCATGCATATGAATCTAGAATATATATAATACATCGAGATTTAGATATGTAAGAAATTATGTCAGATGAAAACTGGCTGAAAATATATAGCAAGACTTACTATAATCATGCTTAACTATACTTTTGAATACTCTGCCACTGGATAAAAATAATTATTCAATCTGGATTATGACAGAACATTACACCACACCACAATGAAATTATAATATACTAAAAGGACAGAATACATCTAAACAAATTTTACTTTTTCCTGACACCTAACTCCCTCTAGCTAAAATTATGCACACAGATATCCTACTGATTTCAGTGAAGGAACTAAAGAACCAAGAAAAAACTGTAATGCCCCCTCACTGAAATCAACAAAAATTCAAAAATTCAAGTATGTGGTTCCACCTCAGCACAGATCACAGAAGTAAAATTGAATTTATAAAGACTTATTGCAGAGTATGTATGACAAAACTGAAGCTCATCAGTATTTCATTGCTAAATTGGATTACTATGGATACAAGTCTACAGGTTAATCTGTTACTACCTTCAAAACCAAGCTATTTACCTAAACATTTAAATTATCTTTAAATTTGAAAATGTTCATGTCAGAGACGTTATGAATTTCAAGAAATGTGATTTTCTTTCCCTGTTGTTTATTGTAGACAATACAAGACAGGTAAAATAAAACAGAATATTCTGTGAGCTTCTATCTTAACTAAATAACTTTATTTCCATGATATAAAATATGCTGATAGAAAGAACTGCTTCTGAAAAATACATGAGGATTGGCTCTTGTATTTAGAACAGAGAAATCTAAAGACCTTCTGTGTGATGCAGCTCTCCCTCAAAGTCACTTCAAGCTGGAGCAAATCATGACTTCTCTCCAAATTGCCCTGGCTGTGCAAATGAAGAGTCATTATTGTACTTTCTTCATTGTAGTGCAATATAATGTATGCAGTTCATAGTAAAGAAGAGCTTGAGGTACTGTATCAGACTTTAGAGAGAAGCCAGAATGGTGCAGCAGAAGGAATGAGAAGAGCATCCATGGAAATAAGACTTAGAGAAGCTGATATGGAAAAAACAGAATCTTACCAACCCGTTATTGTTCTTGCAGGGATGCAACTGCAAGAACTATCAATACATGCACAGAGCCTGTTTTAAACAAATGAGTCTGGAGGTTTTACAGTACCGAAGAGCAAGATTATTTTGTGAATAAACAGTTCACAGCAATATAGGTACAGTGCATCTGGTCATGGCATTGAAGTACTTGCTGCCCCAATTAAATTCTAGTAAACTGTGGATTTCAAGCCTTCAAATGCAAAGTGCTTTATAATTATGAATCTCTCTCCTCTTTATATTGAATTTGTCCCATGCTAAATAAGTAGGCCATTAGCAAAGTAAAAATTGAGTTCTATCCTTGATCCACCCACTATGTAAATCTGACCATTGAAAAAGCATCAACACCATGCATTTCGTGCAATTGGATACAAGAATCGTTAAAGATGTTCAAATGTGGTTTTATGCTTGTTAATAAGAAAATACATTTTGTTAACGGGAGACAAATGTTTTTTCTAAATAATATATTACGGGCTCCTTATTTCAGAAATGAACATTTAATAGTAGTTGTTATTTTTTACCAAATGAAGAGGTAGGTGTATTTTCACACAATGAACAACAATGTAAGAGACATAAGGGGAAAATTAGAACAACCTAATACAGCAATACTGTATAATTTAGATGAAGAAACTACAAATGATTAAAAAAGAGAGTAAACTTCCCTCTCCATATTTTCATTGAGGGTTTTTCTTCTTTTCTTTTGCTTAAAACATTGATTAGAAATGGTAGAATTTGTAAGCTCTCTTTTTCGAAAAGATGTCTGTTTCAATAAATCAACTGTATCCATGGTTAATTGCAATTTTAACAACTGGATTGACAGCAAAGAGTATTTCAGCAATTCTTTCTTACATTACCAACACCCGCAGTCTAAAAGTTTACATAAAGTTAATGAATCTCAATAATTACATAATTACAATAGGATTTTTGTTGTTAAAACAATCTTCATAAATAATGTTTTCTATCTCTTCAACAACCTAAAGGTCAATTGGTAAAGACAGGACAGTATTTCCTTTTCTTTTATTATCAGATTGAAGAATCCTCACTGCTTGCAATGTATAAGGCTTGAATCAAGTTACTCTCCTTTGGCTTTCTTCTGCACTTTTCCATTTTCCATAATTGCACCGTTTTCTGGTTTGCTTATACCATTTGCTATTACGCCGTTGGTGATCTTGCCCTTCTTTTCTTTTTGCTTGAGCTCCTTGGGCTGCTTGGGCATCTTGTATGTCCGATAGTAGAAGTTACCAAACAGAACAATAAAAGTGCTGGCATAGATAATGACGCCCCAGTGCATCCATTTAGGAAAGGGGCAATCAATATAAATAGACATGGCGGTGTGGCCAATAGCCATATGGAACTGAACCTGAAAGGTAGAATAACAGAAGGTCCATTAATCCTGATTAATAAGTTTCTGTTAGAGTTTATGTGAGTTCCCCCCCCCCTGAAAATGTGTCTGAATACCATTCATACATTTCTTTATTTACTTAAAACTATGATGGGCTCTCTAATTATCTGTGACCTAAGGGAAGGAAGATCATCTTATATTATGTTGCTGAGAATGCAGTGAAGGAAGATGCCGTTGAAACAGGGAAATGATTGCCACCATTGCTTCAAAGGGATGAACATGTGACTCCTGCCTTCCTCTTGAAGTTCTTCAGGGGAAGGAAGCATCTGCAAAGTCTCCTATATCTACAGAGGCTCTCCATCAGAGTAACTCTGAAAAATCAGACTGATAGAGGTCACCACTCTAGATGAAGCAGGTCTTCATTGCAGACACGAATCCCCTGAATATGAATTAGAAATGAGAGGAGGAAGAGGCTAGCAAGCTGACTGAACATGACTTGGAAACCTAAGCTTGTTTATTGTTGCCAGGGGTGTGGAGTGGCACTATTGTTCTTTTATTATTGTTTTTGTATTGGACTTTTATCCTTGTAAGCTGCCCAGAGTCACTGAGAGTGAGCCAGGCGGTGATATAAATTTTCTTAAGTAAATAAATACATAATTTCTTTTCGACATCTTGCCCACTTTTAGGGTACTGTCCTGGGCCAATATGTATATAGATACACATATTTGCAAATGCATTAATATTTATTGGAGAAAAAAAAAATCACCAGGGTTATTTTTTTACTGAGAATTGAGAGCGTACCAGAGTTGTGTGTGTGAAATGAATTGTACTTATGTTTAGCAGATGTAAATAATTATTATATATAAGCTTTCTCCCATTATTCTTAAAAAAAGTACTCTGTATATGGCCACTCCTTGTTTAGTGATTATCTTGGTTAGCGATCATTCACAAATGCAATGGTAAAAAAAAAATTCTAACCAATGTGCACATTTATGACAACCAAAGCATTTGGTGTGAAATTGATTAATGTCCGATCAGGTTCAGGCAGTAGCACAGTTGGCTGGAGGGTTCTACTCAACTAATTAAGGTCACAGACCTGAGCTTGTTAACTTGTGACTAGCAAGTTTCTGTCCTGGGGAGAAAAGCAGCTCAGGAAAAGATAATTTGTTTAAGCAATATCACCTCCCTGAAAGGTGGGGAAACAATCAGTCAGTCACAGGACTTGTAAGGCAGAATTTTATTTGAATGAAATAGCATCAACTAGTGATCTTTGCAACATCTTTTTCTAGCAATACATGCTGATGTAATGACCATTTTGCTTAATGACATGATCGTTGGAATGGAGTGCAGTCACTAAATGAGGAGTGATTGTATGGGAAAAGAGCTATAAGAGTTCTAGGTGAGTATCTTGTTACCATTCTTGTAGTTCTCTATGTGCTGATGGCAATAGCGTGTGGTAGGGGTTTCTTCCTTTATCTTTGTGAGTTTCCTCATGTTGGAAAAGTCTCTCTCTAAAGGTAGTGTCTATACGCTTATTACTTTCAAAGTTCTAAAACTGAAAAGACCCAATTTAAAAAATAACTGATTACTTACTAATTGCATTATGGTCAAGTATCGTTTCCACCAAAGGTACTTGTGGAACTGTGGGCCACAGGCAGCGAGTCCATAGTACATGTACATAACAATATGAATGAAAGCATTTATATGAGCTCCAAAAAATGCTGTTAGGTAGAAGAAACAAAAGAAGAACATTACCAAATTCATTAAGGCAATCATATTCAATGATACTTAATTTTTCTCACCAAGGAGAAGAAAGCACAATGCCTCAAAGGACATTTCCCTCATCCTTTCTTCTTATAATTTTGAAAAGTTATAATTTCTCAGGAGTAGATCAGAGGACAAGAAGAAAAAAAAGCAAGAGACTCCTCTGTTTCTCATGTAAAAAACCATCTACAGGACACTATAGGTAGGCGCTCTATAGCTTGAATGCATTGGTACAATTTCATTACAACCATAAATTGCTACAAATATTGGAGAATGGAATCATATTCCCACATCACTTGTTCTATGTGATATGTGTGCCTGAAAAACTTATTTTGTAATTTTACTACACACAGCACAACTAAGAGTAGAAATGTTTGGTGATTACATGTCCATTTTTAGTCCAATAGAGGATAAGCAATGAATAACTCATCCGTACTCCTAGTTGTACAGGTAGTCCTTGACTTATGACCACAATTGAGCCCAAAATTTATGTTGCTAAGCAAAATATCTGTTAAGTGAGTTTTGCCACAAGTGAATCCATGCAAGTGTTAAATTTGTAACAGTTGTTAAGTGAACCTGGCTTCCCCATTGACTTTGCATGTTAGGCAGTCACAAAAAATGATTGCATGACCCTGGGACATTGCAACCATCATAAATATGAAACAGTTGCCAAGCATCCAAATTTGGATCATGTGACCGTGGGGTTGCTGCAACAGTCGTAAGTGTACAAATAGTATAAGACATTTTTTTCAGTGCCGTTGTAACTTTGAACGGTCACTAAATGTATGGTTGTAAGTCAAGAACTAGCTGTACTAATGACTTAGCAAAGAGATAGTCTCCCCAGTTTTTTTATGCTGGACTGAACATGCAAATGTACAATAAAACATGATCATGTCAGAAAATTGATATTTGTGATGGCTCATTTTTCTAGACTTGTACCGAAAGGACTGTTGATTTTGGGTAAATGTGCATCCTTTCAAACTTATAGTTTACAACTATAAAGTATATAGGGACTGCAGAATCATATGAATGATTGTATTATGTAATAGAAATTATGAATTTATTATTTAATAAGAGCATAAAATATCTAATTTATAGGGCAATCTATGGAAATGTACACACAGGGAAACATGTATAATTAAAGACAGAACATGCAAACTAAGGCCAAGATTCTGATTTAAGGAAAGAGAGTTGTATAACTTAAGGAACCATAAAGAAAAAATGAAAAGAAAGTACGATAAGTATTACAGCATGATATACTCTTTATGTACATTTTTTATCCATAGAGTAAAATGAAGCAGTTAAAACTAGTTTTCACAGTGCACAAAAATAAAATAAATACAGGTGTTCTAAGCATAAATGGAAGTCTTATTGAATTTATTATGACTTAGTTGACTAGATTCTTTCATCACCATGTTAAATTAAGCAAGGCACAATCAAAAAATTTATCTGCCTGTGATTGCAGAATTTTAGTTAGGCAAGTTAGATCTATCTGTTGCTTCATGCAGTTCATAGACTTAAACACAAGGGGAAGAATATGGATTTAAAATCTGAATCATGCACTTATGCCAGTGTGAAAAGGGTTTCACAAGACTATAGTAATATATTTTTCCTCCCCCTCATTTCCCAGACAAGGAAGAATATATCTTTAAACTATTAACACTACAGAATTAAGACACATTCATTTTTATAACTGTAGTATAGAAAATATTTACATGCTAATAATACTCTATATGAATATTCATTTTCTTTTCAATATTCACTTTCCACTTAATAGACAAGTTTACTCACCTTGTCCTCCTGCAACCCACTTGATGCCAATCCACCATAAAGTAAACATAGTGAAATGGTGATAGACATGAAGAAAACTGATTTGATTAAATTTCTTTCTTAGGATGAAGAATATTGTGTCCAGATACTCAATCCCTTTTGATATGTAGTACCACCATAAAGCTCCTGCTATCTGTGAAACGAGAGAAGAATATAAAAATAAAATCAGACAATTCACTACGTAGCATAGGATATACGTCACTACAGAAGGTTTAATTACTCAATTTGTTCTTCTGGGTTAAGAAGTTCCTGCACAATTTACACAGTATTTATCTCTTCTCCTTGACTGTTTGTCTCAGTTAGTAGGTATTTAAATGAAGAGTTAAACATTATTTTGTCATGTCAAGACAAGAGATGTGAAACCATTTTGTACTTTATTCTCCTAAAAGTCTTTAAAAAAAATCTTTCACATTCTCCTGATTTTAGCCATTTGAGGTCTTCTTATGGAACAAGCAGCTTTCGTGACTTGGAAATTAAGATAAAATCAGATATGTGCACAACTTCATCGGGCCTAGCCTTCTTATACTACAAGTGCAGAAATATGATTAATATTCTTACATTCATTTACACATTCACAAGCACTCTCTCACTCTCTTTCACAAGATAATTCCGTGTGTTGTGTGTGTGTGTGTGTGTGTGTGTATGTGAGAGGGGGGGCGGAGGGAGGGAGAGAAAAATAATGTGTATATATAATTTATTTTTATATTGCTATTTTTATTATTGTAAGTCACCTAGCACCACTCTTGTCAACAAGATGGGCAGCTACAAATTTCATAGTAAATAAATAAAAATAAATAAATAATGTTTTCTAAAGTTTCAAAAACAAGGGAAAGTTTCAAAAACAACAAAAAAATAATTCAAACAAAAAAAGTAAAAAAGAAAGAAATAAAAGAGCCAAAGTGCAAAATAAATAAATAAATAAAATAGGTGGAAGAAAAATAGAAAAGAAAAACGATATAAAGAAGTGATTTCTGATCTTCTTTATAGCAGTTATAAGTATAATTGTACATTTCTCTTTCTCTAAAGTTACACTGTGAATCTATTCTTTCTACAATTTATCCTATTTAAACATTAAAACCATGCATTTTGCACAACAAGGTTACAAGCAGCAGTAAACAGATACTGTCTTTTACTCTAATGAAATTAAAGATACCTCAGTGTTTTAATCATTATGGTTATAATTTCTTAACTGTTATGAACCAAGATTAAGCATTTAAATATTTACTACTTTTCAGTTTCTGCTCAGAGTATAAGAAGTCAGTGCTCTCAATTTACAAATAAAGTGAGTAGAAGTGATGTTTATATGTAACATGGTATCATTATGTGAAACAGTATTTTTTTTTAAAAAAAAAATGAATTCTAACACACTATATAAGTATTTAAAACTTTCAGGATCTTTAAATATTTCTGAAAAAGAAATATTAAGCGTAGAGTAGAGAATATAAGGTGTTATTTAAGAAGTATCTCTAAAATGTGAGTCTTTCCACAGTGGACAATGGATGGCTCGCTTCTTAAAAACAGAAAAGTTACAGTTCACATTGTCCCTATGGAACAACACCTTAACTGGTCTAGAGCACTTGATGGTGTCATTTCAAGTCAAGTCATTTACAAGTTGCAACATATGACTAGAAGAAACAACCAGGCTTGGGAACCTGCAGGGGATACAAGAAGGGACAAAATGGCAAAATGTGTGTGATAGCATCATTCAAATGTCAGAACTTGTACACTTGCATCAGATGTTGGCATGCAAGTAAGTAATGGCAAAAATCTATACAATGCTACTGCACCCATGTTGCCACTTTGCTATCATCAAGATTTACTATGGACACTGTTGCAATTACTCTCCCATCTCAGACTGGGTTTGTAATACTATTCCAATATCATTTAATAGCACAATTAAGACACAGTTAATCCTAATTATGGCATTATGAAAAGAATACTGATAAATGGATGAATCTTTCCTAAATGTTCTATGTCTCAGAAGACAATTCTATTTAATTCTGATTATTTTATTACAGGAAAACATTATAAAAAATTGGTTTCTACTGCTCCCTGCTCTTTAGCAGCACACTGCATGATTTTGCCTTCAGTCAGTCATGCATTAATATCTTGCCTAGTCATAATACCCTATTACGGTTGAGCTGCTTTGAAAGGCAATTCATGACTTTACACAAATGGCTTCTTGAGTACTTGTCAGGACTACAGGTTTATGACCACAATTAGGACTGAAACTTCCATTGTTCAGTGAGATGATCATTAAGTCAGTCGTGATGATTTGATCACATGCCCGTAGAGGTGCTGTGATGGTCATAAGCACAAAGATTAGTTGCAAGTCACTTTTTCAGCACCACTGTATCTTTGAACAGCTGGTAAACAAACGGTCATAAGCCAAGGACTACCTACATGCATTTAGAACAGGTTGTGTTGTACCAGTATAATATTCAGGATAACATATTGTGTTATATGTTGACTCAGCCTTCCATCCTTCCGAGGTCGGTAAAATGAGAACCCAGATTGTTGGGGGCAATATGCTGACATTGTA